>JASCZW010016387.1:0-18811 GCA_034211315.2 Aedes japonicus | reverse complement strand
GTCGAATTTCTCATAACCACTTAGAAAACATTTTGCGTACAAAAACTTCCGTCTTCATAGCGGTAGCTGTTTAATCATATGCACTTGTGTTGAACGAGAAGACTATGTGCTCTTTTTTAGCAACGGTTAAAACTATTGTTGTTGCTGTCGATGTCATTGTCCGTGTTAATCAGTCAGTTCAATATGCTTTCATTGTTAGTTTGATTAATAGAGGCGGGTGATTTATTAGTGTATGTTGTATATCGTAACGTATTATCAACGTGTTAAGATAATATAATTATCATGGAGCTGTCTTGGAGGAAATCTTCTGCTGAGGTTATTTTAATCTGAATAAACACAACGATTTTCTATAATAGTTCCAAACTACTCGTGCATTCCCAGCATCTGAGCGCTATGGCAGATGTTTTCTGGCGTCCAGTATATCATTGTTCATTCATCATAGGTTTGATGTAGTTCGTTTATTTGGACAGATTGATGTGATTGCTCTAATGATTAATCATCCAAACAGTCGTATAAATTTTAACGATAGAGCGTGCCAACGTGTTACGTTAGCGTAGGCCATTTCTCCAGAATGTCTAAATGGGTGAATAAATATCTTATTTCTTTTGATTCTTCTTTCCATTCATTAACTTTGAAGAACGATTTTTATAAAATTCAAATTTATCTAATTTTACGCATCTGTACATCATTTCGTCTTTTTTTTTTTCCTTTAGTCACATATTATGGCATGCATAATTTTCCGTTTCAAATCTTCATTAATTTCGAATCTTCGTTGTGATAATGTATTCTAAGCGAGATTGCCTCGAATTCGTTGCCGCCAGTCAGTGACTTTCCGTTGCTGCTGCGGAAAAATAATATCAAATAATTACGTGTGTTCATGTCGTTGACCAGCACACGCGCCGAGAAGAAACAGCACAGCATCGGGTGTGCATCTCGGATGAGGTGACGTTGATGGGGCGTGGAGCCGATTCAGCTTTCGCCTCACGGCGCACCGACGATAACGATGTTCGCCATGATGGCTGGGAAAGGAAGATTTTCTCGGGAGACACATCTGTCGAACTGATGAGACGAGTGGGGATGCCACCGGATTCAAAGCAACACCTGTTCCACGAAAGATACTGGCAGGAACCCGGTATCGTGCGGCTGGGGAAACTTTCAAACAATACTTGGCACAATGTCGGCCGGTAGAGGGTGGATGTTCATGGTTAATCGACTTTTCGTTGTCGTCAACTGCTATCGAGTTCTTCGCGCATCGTGAAATAGTATGGCGAGGCTTGAACGTCTTGGCGAGGGGGAAACGGAAGCCTTCTTTTTGTCGGCCCGTGGGCGGATTGTTATGGCGCGTCTCACAGGGCTATGCAGATTTGTGAAATACAGAGGTTCTATTAATCTGCGCTATTACTGGAGTCTTCGCAAGATTGAACGATTATATTGACTGCCGGTTCACATAGTGTCTGTCATTGACAGTCGTTGTTTGTACTTCATCCACTTTCCGGTAGATAATGCTGCAACGTGACTGATGGAATTTACATATATATTTAATTTCGATTGAACATGAGAATGTGAAAAGATTGGCTGTACCATGAAACTTGTCCAACACACTAGGCCTCTCCTGCTTGACTCTGATCTGCCGCTGCTTCATTAGGATTTGCATTGTCAGTTTGGTACTACCTCGTGGATGGAGTTATTATATGAATACTTCAGCCACATTGAATGTCACACGAAACGGAACTAAAGCCAGTTTGATTATGGTTTTTCCATTTGAGATAGAAACTTGATATCTACATTGAAGAATACACGTGGAATCCACGCAGTTTCGTGTATTGCTTTGTTTATATCGGAGAGAATAGTTGAACAGAACGCCTGTTTGGTGTACAGAACAACAGTTATTTTTGTGATCGCTGGGATGATCGAGCTCAAGAGTGCTATATGTAGTTCATTTCTCTCACCAAATGGTTGAGACCTGTTATCAACGTAACGTAAATTTACGGTTTGCCCATGGTTACATATCGCCTTTCGAAATGAAAAATATCTAAGTATACGGATGTTGTTATAACTTATCGATTTCTTGATTGGAGAGCCATCTGACGATGCGTGAACTTGCGCTCGCCGTGGTTTGCAGTAGTCCGAAGATCTTCCCTCAGTATCATCAGTTTGCCTGGAGATCACCTGAACAACGAACAGAGGCAATGAATCGACCATGTCCTAAACGATGGCGAGTGTTTCCGATATCATCAACGTCGACATACTGCCAGCGAATAAAGACTGACCACACTAGCTGGGATATGCTCAAACCTGATGGTGACACATCGGCTTGAATTCGAATCATCACTATCTGGCATTGATTTACGGAAATTGGAGTTATTCGTGGTTACGCCAACAGTTTGTATTGTCTCATTAACGAAGAGCAGTTTGCGCGGATACTTTGAGATTAGCCGTTTATATATTCGAACTGCCATTGCACTGGACAGTGACAGTAGTACTTCACTGAATCGATCAACGACTGAAGCTCTGATGGCATGCAAGTAGCAGTTAGTAAGTAGAAGAATGTAACACGGCAGAGAATGCTCAACATCACGAGAGCGAATGTGGTATAATAGTACGGAAACAGGAAAATATTATTCTTCAAGGAGGAACGCGAAGCTTAATGGAAGACTGCGTCAAAGCTCATGATACGGTCATATTCTACGGATAGTTGAACAGTCATAAAGCGTTACGTAGCTAATACACGTGCGGTGAGATTCGACAGGCGACATTTTCACAGGAGAGCGTGAGGATTGAATGGTGGAAGGCATTCTCGATCTGAACTGCATTACAGCGAGCGAACGAGTGGTACGGTATGACTCATGAAAACACGCAGAAGACAGATCCCTTTCATCCCTTCAGAGTGCCGAGAAGGAATGTTTGTTAAAAAACGCTGCTGGAGTTGAAACTTCCACGGAGCTGTAGCTGCGGTGGGCTACCTGGCGCTGCACTGGGTCCTTACGATTTGGGGAGTATCGGTATTCCGATGGAAGAATATTGTGTCCTATCGGCAAAGGTCTACTGTTGCATCGTGCACCACGTTGGCGAGTCTGCCTATAACTTGCCTCCCAGCTTTTTGCCGTCTATCATCAATTGCAAAGGAGTTTGTACTGAAAATTAATTTTAGTTATATTACGATACGAGCTGCGTGAATCTAACACTGTTGTTCTTCGTACATCGTGCATCATCGGTTTAATGGCACACGCAATCAAAGCATGAAACATTTGACACAGCACTACGCATTGCGCTATGTTATTTCCGTGTTACATCTAACAGTTCTCTGTTGCATGACAGACAGACTACACGACTGCCGCTCTGAAAGCGTACCAGTTGGCAGCACTTGGTGTTCCTGTCGTTTCTGCTATGGGATCCGATCTGTGTTTTGGAGCGCTGATACTGAATCCATAGTTAACCTAACTAGCTCATGATGACTGCGAAAAGAAACTTGATTAATGCCGTTATAATTCACTCGAAGGTTTATTTTTATTCGATTAAATAAATTATTCTTGCCTGTTCCAAGCACACGAATCTAAGATGAGTTACGATAAAAGAATGAGAGTGATCGGTTGGCTTTGTTCATTCGTGCATTATACAAAAGGAATGGATGATGGCATTTTAACAGATACGTTCACATCAATATCATAGACATTGTTTTATGTACAAAATCTATTTTTACGAGCGCATCGAGTTATCTTTACAAAAATATTTTTTGCGGGGCACACACTATTCGCGCCTGCTTCAAATTTTCGGCGACTGCTTCTACGTCGACGCGAATATAACGCGTGAAATACTATCTTCATTGCTTCAAATCAGCTATATCGATCGAGTCATACGGTAGATTAAGGGATTGCCGGAAATGACGCGTGTGTTCCAACGATGGATCGAGTGCGTGTGTCGTCTGAGTTCATTGTATCCGCAGATTTCATGGCAAGGTATGGATTGTCGTGTTTGTAGATCACGAGCGAGGGGCTATGATCTCGTGAAGTCTGTTGTTCATTGGTCATTGACGATGTTGATCTTTGCAGCTATGTCACATTGATGACGGCAGAAATGTACATCAGATTAAGTCTGAAGCTGGTAGAATCGCCGTGATATGCAAATGCACAAATGATTTAGGCAATTACAGCGCCGTTATCTTCTCCACACAGATCGATTGCGATTTAGTTCAGGTGATTAACGAAACTGGTCCCAGCACTGCCGATAACGAGACCGTTATATATGCTGCGCATTTCATGGTTGCACCTGTCTACTTGGACTCGGTTGAGATCGAATATCGTTTGGCCAAACTGCGGCGACCGTCTACAAGACATTACTTGATCGGGTAGTTTTACGTCATAAAACATGATATGCTGTGGAGGACCGCGTTAACGACCAGTGTTTTAACGGAAGGTGCTGCATCTGTTGAAGACGGAACATGGAGGAGGCGACTGAACCACGAATTGCACAGTTGCTGGTGTGAGAACCTCCATCGTAGACACCGCTAAATCGGTCGACCACGATGGGCTGTGCATATTGTTGGAATGCCGACGACAGCTCTGTTAAAATGGTTTTCATAAAACAACTGACGGCACAAGAAGATGACGCGCAAGGAGCAGGTTGATCGATCAAGTAGCGAACGCGACTTTCGGTGGACATGGCGAAGTACAGCCATGTACCGATTACAATGAGACAACGTCTGTCACAGCAGAGGCCACACTGGCCTTGGTCCGATTGGTAAGGTATTAACTGCAGTTCATCAAAATCAGATCGTTTTAGACCATGGAATAAAGTTTAATTTTTCATACTCATATTTTAATTGGATATTGTACCCACGCTTATTAAGATATTTGACTATAAGTATGAACACAAATCTAGTTGATAAGCTTAGTAGATCTTAACTCCACAAAGAAGCTCCAACAGCGTGGAAGTCTTTCAGATGCGTCGATGACCGGCCGGGCTATGGATATATATTCTACTATAGTTTACTGGCTTGCTCGTATTATTAGTTATAACGTCTGTTTATTATTTTATGTTATGATATATTAAAGGATATGATATTTTTGCATGTTTTAAATTGATTTGATCTTATGGACAGTTAAATTGCATTTAATTAATAAAAATCACTATAAGACCTGTGAGACTCACTACAAAAAGTTATTGTGATGCAAGAAAATGGAACAGCACTTTGAAATTTCAGATTTACTATTCTTTATATGGTATACGATTTCAGATCATCCATGGATATCCCAAGTTTTGTAAAATATTTTTATTAAAAAAAATCTCGTTGCTTCATTATTGTCCAAATTTTCAGGTTCACAAATGGAATTGTTTTTATCATTCTTATATTCAGTTACTTTATTTTTTATCATTATAATATACATTCACTATATTTTATATATTACTATATGACATTGCACATCTATTGGGGGAGAAATGCCATCCTCTGTTGGACATTAAATGGATATAGACAACCGCGTCTAGGAGGAACAAACAGTATTATTGTTTTATCCGACCGATTCGATACTCCAACAGTTTCAGCGAGAGGACGCGCCCTTTCTTAACAAGCCATCCCGTAGAAAGCTTAATGAGTATTGCGAATTGGGTTATGCGATTTGTTGGATCGTATCGTTGGAAGCGAGAATCTTATGTTCCCGCGGGTTTCGCGTAAGTGTCTCTGCTGACGGATCCGCCCACCGTTTTTGGCCCTTCATACAGCGTTACTGTGAATGCAAACCGGTAACTCAATTTGATATTGCTATTAAGTGGACCTGCATACATAACAAGGTCGTAGAAGGGATGGTGGCTACCTTACATACATACATACATACATATAATATCATGGGAGCGTCAAAAAATGCATGATACATCGTGTAACATGGGACATTCCATATATTACCGATAATATTGTATGCAAAAGCTCGTCTTCATAAGAACTATTTCATGCAAGTTGCTGCTTCATGTGGAATCAAACATAAATTTACATGCTGTGATATTAACATCACAATGAAAATTAAGTTTTTTTCTATGTAAATAGCGGAGCAAGAAGCGAATAAATGTACACCCAAAAAAATTTACACAGTCAGTGGGAAATATCCACAAGAAATTCACTTAACTTTCAAGTGATTGAGGAAGTAGAAAATGTTTTTAAAAATCGAGTGAATTTTATGTGTCCAGTGAAATGTAAATGATTAGTCAAGAGGATTTTCTTTTCTGGAGACATTCATGAAAAAGTCACATATTTTTGCATTGGAAAATATCTATTTCCAGTAGAAGCTTACCCAGGTAACCAATGCGTACTTAAGGCAGCTTGTCAAGCAGTTAAGTCCCCAAATACAACATAAATGCCATTTTTGGCCCAATATACAGTTGCTTTACTGCATTGGCAGCAAGCCGTGCTTACAAAATGACGTGTTTGCTTTTGCTGCGTCGTTATCACGGAAATAAAATAAAATAATATTCTCCATTCAACCAAAATAAACAGTGAAATGCTGTAGTATATCTCGAGGGCTTTGCGTAGGACGTTGGTGAATGGAATCCTCTGATTGTGTGTTATGGACGTGTTTCTGGCAATGGATTGACCGTCGGTAGTTTTCTTTTCCCTTTTTTGTGTCTTTAGTGCTCACTCTCGCATCCGGACAAGCTTTCCAGCATCAGATAAGAAATATTGGTGAGGTTGCTATTATGCTATCAAAAATATACCTTAACTACTATATACACGCCAGGATCAAGAATGTCCACTTTTGATTCTGAAGTATGAAAACTCTTCATGCATATCCATTTGATATGTAGAAGATTTTCATGCGGGGCTTATTGTATCATGAAGATGACCTCAGAATGTACGTGTATGAACAGGCATTCTTGAAATGGGTCGTTGGATTTTCAACAGAGCTGTCACCTTCAATCTTCAGGGCTAAAAATGTTTGCACATAGTGATCACATATAAATTACTGAAGAAATGCTGACAAGTTTCTTCCATAAAAGCACTGCCGGTCAGTGGGAGATTGATTGTAAACACACACGCGCACACACACACACACACACACACACACACACACACACACACACACACACACACACACACACACACACACAATATACGGTTGCTTTACTGCATTGATCATACCAGACTGTTCCTTAGTTCATAACTTAGGATCTACAATTGAAACTGTAGCTTTTTCTGATGTCCAAGGTGTTCTGATGTATACTATTTATTCAACTATGTTCATTGAATCTTATAGAATAGCAACCTACTTTATGAGATAATCTGGGATGTTCTAAGTCATCCAACCTGTCCTGGAGTACTGAACTTAGTGAACTTATAATTGTACATGTGGCTTTTTCGGGTGTACATAGTTACGATATTTTTTCAACCATGTTTATCTGAAGTCTTTTGAAAGGTCAGCAGATATTATGTAATGATCTGGGATGTTTTATATCAGTCATATAGTTCTGGAGCTCAAAAATAAGGATCAGAAAATTTGAACTGTAGCTTTTCAGGCTACACAAATTTACGATATGTATTCAATCAGATCGATCTCACATAGATCTTCAGGTAGGGTTCTAAGGTCATCCAAACTACTATACAGTTCAGAACCTGGGATCTATAATTGGTCGGGGTTCAGCAAGATTGCATCAAGCGTCATATGCGTCATTCTTGGTATCTGATCCCATACAGTTCTCACCGAATATTTTTTTCGGTGCATTATGGAGATGGATCACTTGAATTGGTTATTGTTTACAAACTTCAAGAACTACTACTTATCTGGTTCATCGTCAAATTTAAAATTTCTGTTTGAATATTTTGGACAAAACTGATGATTTTCGATAGGCGCTTGGTGCGATTTGGCAGATCCCCAGCCTATTATAACTGCAGCTTTTTCAGCTGGAAGGCTAATTTGGAATGACCTAGATTGTGCCATAATATCTTTTGACTTTCCAGAAGGTTCAATGTACTTGGTTGAATACATAGATACAATTCTAGGTTTTAAACTGATGAATAGTTTGATTGGCCTAGAACACATCAGATTATCTCATAACAGGTAACCAATGCGGTTTAACACCCAAAATATTCGTTTTCGGCCTGAATTTGAAATTGTGACCAAGGCTACAACTCAGACCCCTGTTCCCGGAACGCAGTCAGTTTTGCACTTTTCCGGACACATTTTCTTTGTCCTCTTCAACTAATGATGAATCCATTTGTTCAAAACAGCACATCGTAAGAAAATGCACAGAGAAAATCATATTAAAACTCGAACTTACACAGTCAAGTTTTTATTGATCAAGTAATGCAATGCACTCAATGTGATTGTTTTGTTTCAGTTTTAGATACGAAGGTTCGTTTGTTTTTCACACGCATTTTTTTGTAAACAGTCGTACTTTGGTGTAAGAATAATTATAATAATAATAGTTTGACGATGACCTTTTCTTTGTGTTCACACGGTGTGTAATTCTACAGTCTCTTAGCGTAAAACTTGGCTTAGTAAACTTAAAAGGTATATGAGACTAGAATTGGATTCCTAAATGTAGAGCTTAGTTTATACATATTGAATGAACTTATAGGAAAAAAAAAAAAAAAAAACGAAACAGAGACATGGCGAAGGAAATTTTCTGGCTGATTCAAATCGCAGCTGATGGTGTGACTGTCGAAATGGTGAATGCGTGTTGACAATCGCCGCGTTCGGGCGACTGGCGGCGCTAAATGAATTCAGAGTAGCTTTTTTTTTCTTCCTTTAACAAATGCGATTTGATGCAAATGATGATGATGATATGAATGAATTAGTTCTATTTGTTTTAAAAATTTGTATCACACTTTAAATAGGCTTTTATTTTTTTTTTTTTTTTTTTTTTTTCGCTCGAACCGTCGTCGAGGGCGGACGTGTTCAAGTACGGTCCGTAATTCAATTTGTATATATACTTTTTTTAACCTCTTGACAACGTAGCGTCGTGCGCTTCTCGTGCTTCGCCTGTAACTTCAATTTATTTTATTATTATTTTTTTCCGTTAAATCATAACATCGCGCGTGGTTTATGCCGGTTTTTTGTGTCGCGTCGAACATTAACTACTAATCATTATGCCGTGCGGTGTCAAATCGTGTACCACAAATGACGACCACCTTCTTTGGAAGTGCGAATTCTGCAGCAGAACATACCATGCTGCCTGTATTGGAGTGCAACGGACCCGGGAGCGATTTATCACTCAATATGTGGTTCCCATGTGTACCGACTGTCAGGAAATTCTACGCAAGGAAACCGATGTGCGTTTAATGCTGCATCATCAGGAAGAACTTCTGAAAGCCATCCGCTCCCAGAATGACTCAAATCAGCGCATAGCTGCTGACCTGAAAAAGCTTTCCGCTGTGTCAATATTATTTGACAACCTTGACCACTTCTTCATAGAAGTAATGGAAACGCTGACTAAGGTCAACAAAAGCCATGAAGTCGTAAGCACTTCAATCGACCACCATATGAAGTCGTGTGACTCACGTACGGCTTTAACATTAACCGGCATCGATAAATCAAATTCGATTATGTCACAAAAAAATTAACAGTTTCCTAGACGAACGGCTCACTAGCCTACAAAACGACATGGCACTTTTAACGAAAAGCGCCGAATCATTAACTACATCACTGACTCACTTCAGCCAAGAGTCAGAACTTCATGAAATCTTAGATGAAGTTAAATTTGTGGCTGCGGCTATCACAGCCCCTAAGTCAAATTCATCGCTTGTCACCCCACCCCAACAGAAAACTTTGGAGGAGGAATTAACAGAAAATCCTCTAATCGAAAACAATACCGCATCTGAGCAGTCACACCATCAACAGCAGCAGCAGCAGCAGCAGCAGCAACAACAACAACAACAGCAACAACAACAGCAACAGCAACAACAACAACAGCTCATACAGACGACTACGAGTGGCGTCATCGCTGACCTGTTTGCTGAACGTCGAGCCAAATTGTCTAAACTACGTGCCGAAGCTTCACCAAAAAATGGTCCTCCTGTGTCTGGATGGCGTACTTTAGGGAATAAACGGTGCTGGAGACAGGACTGGTCTGGATACGACATGAAGCTTAACAATCGGCAGCTTCAAGAAAAAGCTGCTGATAAGGCCAGAGAAAGGAGGAAAAGAAGAAAAAGAAAACAACAACTCTTCCCCATCATCAGTCATCAACCCGTAGAAAATGCTCAAATCAACATTCTACAAGAAGGCAATCGAACTTTGGGTACAGACAAAGAGCTACTGGCCTCAGCTAAAGCTCAATTTGCCGGTCCACCTTCTACCACCGACCACCCAATTGCAGCACTCTCGGCTTCAAAGTTTAGCTTCATACAGGGTGAAACAATAAACCCATACCAACCAGAGAAGCAGAGTCAATCACCCAATATTGTGCAAATAGTGGCTGAAAGTTCTGCACTACTACTGCCTTCTAACAACCAACAACAGCAACAACAACAACAACCACAGCCAGCGAACCAACAACAACCAGCAAATCAGCAACAACAGCAACTACAAAATCAAGATATCGAACTGCAGCAAAGCCACAACATGCTGCCTCAAATCAGGAACACAGACAAGCAATTTGAACTTGACCCGATGCGGCCACCTATTGTACGCCATACTGAACAATCGGCGGAAGGGGACGGACGTTTTTTGCGGGCCAGACTACGCGACCCAAGAATAATGAAAATCGTCCGCCTATACCTTGCCTATATGAAGGACCAGCCTGCTACAGTCTGCGTGGATGGAATGACGTCAACAAGTATCAAAATACTGCTTGCATCCGAAGGTCTTCCAACGGCTCCAGATCATCTGCAACGCATCTTCGCAGAAGTTCATCAGGAGTATGGAATGAATGCAACTGAAGCAGCAGCCGATCTGGAAACTTATCAGCGATTCCTGTCCAGTGAACGGACGCACCGCCTGCAGCAACTGCGCGAGAGCACAACCAAATTTCACTCCTCTTCACATTTTCGGAAGTAATGACGCCTTCTTTGGAAGCAGATATGAATGAAGAGGTATATAGTGATAATAATAATATTTTGTCAACCGACACACTTTCAACAATTTCTTCATGTAAACAGAATGCGACTGAAATTTTGATTTACTGTCAAAATTTCAATCGCATGAAAAGCCCAGCCAAAATGAAGGAAATTTATAATAATTTATTAAGTTCGTCCTTTTCGGTTATTCTGGCAACTGAAACTAGCTGGGACGAAAGCGTGCGTAGTGAAGAAATATTTGGAAGTGTGTATAACGTATTTAGAAACGATAGGAACCTTTATGAGTCTGAAAAGAAATCAGGTGGTGGAGTCCTCATAGCTGTTTCTGCCAATTTTAATTCAGAAATTATTACAACTACAAAATTTAATGAATTTGAGCATGTATGGGTGAAATCTTTCATAGCAGGTGAAACACACGTGTTAACCTCTGTGTATTTTCCACCACTTAATGCTAATAAAATTACATATCAAAAGTTTTTCAAATGCGCAGAAAAAATATTATCTGAACTACCTCCTCAAGTAAAAGTTCACATCTATGGGGACTTTAATCAAAACAACGCCGACTTCATTTTAGACTCTGAAAATGAAAACATCCTTCTCCCAGTCGTTGGAGATAATATCACTTTACATTTCATGTTTGATGAAATTGCTAAATTAGGTCTGAATCAAATTAACCATGTAAAAAACCAAGGAAATTGCTATCTAGACCTCCTTTTAACGAATATTCATGAAGATTTTTGTGTGACCGAATCATTGAACCCAATATGGAAAAACGAAAAGTTTCACACAGCAATTGAATATTCACTATTCATACATGAATATCAAAGACCCAACGACTACGAATATGAAGAAGTTTTTGATTACAAGCTCGCGAACTATGAGAATATAAAAACAAATTAAACTGTATCAACTGGCAACAAATTTTTAGGGACGAAGGAAATGTCGAATCATCTGTTGGCGTCTTCTACGAAATCCTATCCAACATTATCTCACAAGAGATTCCATTAAAGAAAAAACGACGTCACGGAAACACTAAACATCCAGTCTGGTTTAACAGAGAAATCAAAAGTATAAAGAATCACAAACAAAAAGCCCACAAAATTTACAAAAAACACAAAAGCAGTGAACATTTAGCAACTTACTTGAAATATGCGATCAATTGAACTTGGCAATCAGTAATGCATTTGAACTATTTAATGCAAAAACTGAGCTTGAAATTAAGTCCTGTCCAAAAACTTTTTTAATTACGTCAAAACAAAATTAAAATCAGACAATTTTCCATCAACAATGCATCTTGACGAACAGGTTGGAGATAACTCGGAAAAAATCTGCAATCTTTTTTCAAATTTTTTTCAAGAAATCTACACGACATATTCGGAAGAAGATCGCGACCGCGATTACTTTGCATTTTATCCAGAATATCCAAGGAATATTGGTGTCAACCAACTTCAGGTTCAGGATATTTTGCAGGGTTTAAAAAATTTAGACCCCTCAAAAGGCCCTGGACCTGATGGAATTCCTCCAGTATTTTTGAAGAATCTTGCGAAGGAATTTGCATCTCCTTTGTTTTGGCTTTTTAATATGTCACTGGAATCAGGAATTTTCCCAACAATTTGGAAAAATTCATTCTTAGTGCCTATTTTCAAATCTGGCCGGAAATCTGACATACGTAATTATCGTGGAATCGCTATTATCTCTTGCATTCCCAAACTTTTCGAGGCAATTGTCAATAAAACATTATTTTTTCAAATCAAAAATCGAATAACAGACAAACAACACGGTTTTTTCAAAGGCCGCTCAACATCTACGAACTTACTAGAATTTGTAAATTATTCACTGAATGCAATGGATAATGGGAACCATGTTGAAGCTCTTTACACAGACTTTAGCAAGGCATTTGATCGTGTTGACATACCAATGTTACTTTTCAAACTGGAAAAAATTGGAATTGATTCTGGACTCTTGAAGTGGCTTGAATCATATTTAACTAACCGGCAACAAATAATAAAATTCAATGAAAAGAAATCAAATCCCATTCAAGTTACTTCAGGAGTCCCCCAAGGCTCCCATTTAGGACCACTTCTTTTTATTTTATACGTCAATGACATTTCCTTCGTCCTCAAAAATCTGAAAGTGCTAATTTATGCCGACGACATGAAGCTGTACTTGGAAATCAAAAATAAAGAAGACATCAATATATTCCAGTATGAAATTCATACATTCTACATCTGGTGTAAGAAAAGCTTATTGGAACTGAATGTAAAAAAATGCAATTTAATATCTTTCAGCAGAAAATTAACAACAACCAACATTGTAATTGCATTAGGAAATCAGAAAGTAGAAAAGTGTGAAAAAGTGAGGGATTTAGGAATTACCTTAGACTCTAAACTTAATTTTATAGACCACTACAACACTATCATACACAAGGCAAATAGCATGTTAGGGTTTATTAAACGCTTCTGCTACAACTTTCAAGACCCGCACACTATTAAAACTCTATATATTGCCTATGTGAGGTCTATACTGGAATATTGCAGCATTGTGTGGTCTCCTCGTCCAGGTATACATGAAGAAAGAATAGAATCAGTACAAAAACAATTTCTATTATATGCTCTTCGTAAGCTAGGCTGGGCCTCACATCGTCTTCCATCATATGAAGCTCGCTGCATGTTGATTGACATCCAAACATTGAAAGAACGACGAGAATATGCGATGGTTTCATTTGTAAACGATATCTTTTCGCAGCGTGTTGAATCAGCCGAACTACTTTCTAAATTAAATTTTTATGTACCAATTAGACGACTTCGAAATCGTAATTTATTTGCTCTAAACCATCATCGCACGGAATATGCTAAAAATGGACCAATAAATAGCATGATGGATTCCTATAATCAACACTGTGAAGCCATTGACGTTACAATGTCTCGGTATAAATTAAAACATTATTTTAAGTCCCTGAGGATACAAAACTAAAAATTTTATATTTATGTATAGTTAAGAAAAAGCAAATTGTCTATGTACTAGTCTACAAATGGTTGACGAAATAAATAAATAAATAAATAAATAAATATAGGGGACGAAAATATGACGTCTAACTAGCTTACACCTGATCATGAGTTGGAACGCGTGGAGACAGACCGTGCATCGGAACTGTTGGCTGGGATAGGGAACGGCCGAGGCGCGACGATGCAGACAGGCGTTGAAGGGACTGGTGCAAGCGACTGAGTGGGTGAGGGCGTTGAGGAAGATGACAGCGAGGATGGCGACAAAAGTGACGACGGCGATGACGGTGGAGACGTCGGCAGCTTCAGAGTTAACCGAGGTGGGCAGCGCCCATTGCTTCCGTGACTGCTTCGATGGCTGCTGCTTACTGATCGCTCGAATATTGACAGTACCTCACTAGTCGGAATTGCAAAAACTTGGATGAAACGTACGCAATTAGTAGCGCAATGCAGAAACGGACAGAAACGGTCTTGAACTACCATAGAAACATTCTTGCCTTAAAAATCCCCACATGCCAAATTTGGTTCGATTTGCTCGATTAGTTCTCGAGTTATACAAAAATTGGTGTCTCATTTGTATGAGAGCCCCCATTCTTGAGAGAGAAGGTGTCTCAAGCAATCATCCTTTAATAGGAGGAGGGGTCTTGAACTGCCATAGAAACATTTCTTGCCTCCCAAAACCTCAGCATGCCAAATTTGATTTCATTTGCTTCATTGGCTCTCGAGTTATGCAAAAAAATCTCCAACCACCATAGAATTATTTCGTTAATTCAATTACCTCCACCTGCCAAACTTGGTTTCATATGCTTGATTAACTCTTGATTTATGCAGATTTGTGTTTCGTTTGTATGGGAGCCCCTTTTTCAGAAAGAGGAGGCGTTTCAAGTCACATTAGAAACATTTCTTGCCTCTAAAAAGCTCCACTTGCCAAGTGTGGTTCCATTTGCTCGATTGATTCTCGAGTTGTGCAGACGTTTGTGTTGCATTTGTATGGGAGCCCTCCTTCCTTCCAGAGGGCGGAGAAGTCTTGTACTATTATATAAACTTTTCTCTCCTCGTAAAACCTTCACATGCCAAATTTGGTTCCACATGCTTGATTGGTTCTCGAGTTATGCAGAAATTCCTGTTTCATTTGTATGGGAGCCACCCTTTTACAGAGGCCGGAGGGGTCTCAAATCATCTTAGAAACAGTGCTTGCTTTCGAAAACTTCTACTTGCCAAATTTGGTTCCATTTACTTGGTTAGTTCTCGAGTTATGCAGAAATTCCAGTTTCATTTGTATGAGAACCTCCCCTTCTAGATAGGGGGAGGGGTCTCAAACCACAATAGAAACAATTATTTTCACCAGGGAGCTCCACATGTAAAATTTTGTTTCATTTGCTTGATTTGTTCTCGAGTTAAGCAGAGGTTTGTTCTTCATTTGTATGGGAGCCCCCCTTTTCAGAGTAAGTGAGGGGTCTCTTACTATCTTAGGAACCTTTCCCGGCCCCAAAAGCTCATCCATACAAAATTTCACGCTGAACGGTTCAGTAGTCTTCCAGTCTATAAGGTTCAAACAGGCAGAAATTCATTTATATATATATGGATAGATATTATATTATAAATTAAGTATTTTATGCTCCTGGAACAGCTTATGTCATATATATCATATGCTTTATGATATATATCACATGCTTTTTGCATATGCATATGCTTTAGTTCATGTTAACAGAACAAAGTGAATTTTATTGCAATCGTATGTTTCGCTTTAAACCTCCAAAATGACGTGTTTTTCTTTTTCGCGGAAATAAAATTAAAAATTATTCCTTTTTTCAACTAAAGTAAACTGTGAAATTATAGTTTTTCGAGTAATTTGCGTAGGACGTTGTAAATGGAATCCCTCTCTTAGTGTGTTATAGTCGTGTTTCTTTACATAGATTGTGCGTCGGTAGTTTATTTCCCAATTTTTTCTCCCGCTCCCGCATCCGGACGAACTTTCCAACATCAGAAAAGGAACATTGGTGAGGTCGTTTTGTATTATCAAAAATATAAATTAGCTATATACACGCCAGGATCAAGAATATCCATTTTTGATTCTGGAAGTGTGAAATCTCTTCACATATCCATTTGATATGCGAAGATTTCCATGCGGTTGCTTATTGTATATGAAGATGACCTCAGAATGTACGTGTAGGAACAGGTATTCTTGAAATGGGTCGTTGGATTTTCGATAGAGCTGTCGCCTTCAATTCCCAGGGCTAAAAATGTTTGTACGGTATGTACCAAATTGTACCTATAAAGTACTGAAGAAATGCAGATAAGTTTCTTTCATAAAAGCACTGCCGGTCAGTGGGAGATTGATCGCAAACACACACACACACATACAGACACACGCGCACACACACACATACACACACGCACACGCACACGCACACACACACACTACGGATGCTTTACTGCAATGCTACGATAATGCTTCATAAATGCTGTTTTGCTTTCGAAATGCTTATTACAGGCTAAAAGCATTTAAATAGCATTTGAAATCCAACTTTACAACAGATATCATTCAAGATGCTGATATAATGCTTATATAAATCTCAAATGCACATTTAGGGTTGATTTACTGCATATGCTAATGCTTATTGGTTACCTGGGTAGTGAAATTTTTTTTCAGTGTAAGGAAACCAAAACGTCAGGCGTGTTCGCGACGCTGAGAGAATACGCATAGAATGATGGACTCTGTTTAGATTGCTTAGAATGGGTAAATCCCCCTACCTACCGTACCGTACTTAACTGAACTCCACTTGATCCCGTATCCAGTCCAAGAAGTCCGAGTTAAGTTCTCACTATCCCTATCACAACTGATGCTCTTCCCACAATGCTACTCTTAGTGTGACTTAGCACAAGACTGGGTTAAAGACGTAGATCAAAATTCACATTACATTTGTTAAAACCCATACTTTTATAACATGATAAAAAGCGGTGGAAAAATGACAACAGAAATTTTTCGTGCCTCGCTTCGAGCACCGCACACTACGATCTTCCAACTGCTGACAATATTAATGAAGGTTTCGTTGCAAAATGAATTACTCATCATCTAAAAGTTCAGCAGGATTTCCGCAGAGAAGGTTTATGTTTGGACAAGTTAAACAAATAGACAAACTCTGATATAATTCCATCATACTTGCCTACATTCAACTAGAAAAAAACCATCGCGTTGTAAAAAGGGCAACCTACTTTGTGGGGTGAAAAAAAAAAACAGTTCATCCTAACAAACTCGTTTCCAAGCCTTCGCTCCCGCCGCTTGCTTGTGGTTCGTCGACTTGACCGGTGTGGTGCGGTATGTGATTCAAATCTAATTAGCATATATGCAGTGTGGTTCAGTTTTTTAGATGCTTTTCAAGACACCGCGCGCACAGTAGGCGTACGAAGGAAAGCTTTTATCTATTTATTCAGTGGCGCACGGGTCGGCAAACAGAGTGTCTTGAAATTCACTCAGGCGTACTACCGCTCGGGGAGTTTGCACAGAACAGACAGTGAGATATTGCGCCGCTGTACACGTCCGGTGATTTAATCGTTCTATGCTGGCTTCCATGCGGTAGGGAGGTAATTGATTGCTCGCTAACATCTAAAACTGGTGCGAATAAAATGGGACAAATCTAAATAATTTGTCGGAATTACATTGCGACTTAATCTAATAGTTGCAGTGAATTATCGGTCTTTACGGGTAAAATATTCATCTACCGATTAGCATTCATCGGGAGAATTCGAACTATTGGAATTTCATGGCTGACTCACATTTTCCCAGCAGGAAGTTGTGTAGATTTATGGTCAAGAAGAAATCAACTTGTTGCGCATTTTTTGTTCAATAGTGTAAGAGCATCCCGAGAATGAAGGACGTGAACCCCACAGTTCTAGCTAACGTGACAATGCATTCATAAACCACAAACCGAACAAAGCGCTGTTGAGTGCAGGGTCTATGTTTCTTGCACGTGTTCAACCTCTTTTTCTCTCGAGCTGCTACCAAAACCCTCAAGCAACCAGCGGTTAATAAAGTGAGGCTCTGGGGCCACATATTGCAGAAAAGGTGAATTCCAGATGCAGTCATGCATGAAGCGGGGTATTTTTTATGGGGCTGAATTCTTGAAATTGGCCACGAGTGGTTGCAGCGTGCTCGGAGATGGATTTAACTCACACAGCATTATGAAGATGTCAGTGATTTATGATGTATTCACTAGAGGCCACTTTTTGTTGCACGGCCTAGGTGCTCTCTGCAGCGGAACCGTCGATTGTTACAATTTTAGAAGGATTTTTGTTTTGTTGCCAAGCAACTGGGTTAGTGGATGTGGAAATCCTTGGGCCAAACTTCCGTATGTCTAACGTATTTATGCCTAATGGGTAACACTCGCTATCTCTCTAGCTTTGTTGCTCTCCACCCACCGGCACTCACGATCGAAGCGATGCAATACACAGATTTGTAATGCGAAACACACATTCGTCCGCTCGCAGCAAATCCCTTTCTTCGTGCGAAGCTATAATTATGGATACTTTCCGAGTACAGTAACTAATACGTGCGGAAAACATCTAAATTCGAATGCACACAATGGGCCGTGTCTGACCTGGTGTCTGGAAGGGAGTTTGGCGTGTCTACCTACAATACCGCTGATGCACTTCCACCGAACCGGTTCAATGTATGATTAGATGAATAAATACATCCATACACTTCACATGTGCACGAGTCGATATAATTGACTAATGTATTTTTGTTTGCGATTTTTCCTCTTTCCCCTATCCATCAAAACCTCGACTGACCGATCGATGAATCAAC
>JASCZW010016386.1:0-18803 GCA_034211315.2 Aedes japonicus | reverse complement strand
AATGCCAGGCGAACTGCCAGGAACGGGGAAAAAAAATCAAATGTGTGATGGAGCGAATGAGACTGCAGTCCAGCCGTATCAGGCCGTAAATTGAGCAAACAATTTCAAATTTCCCCTGCTTCAATAAACAGGCTCCTCGGACATAATTTGGCATGCAAGCTGTACAAGAAACAACGGATTTCACGGGTTGACAGAGCGTCAAAAGAAGCAGACATCTGTTGGATCTGCGAGATTTTATTTTCGAATGAAAAGCTCTTCCTCCTTCGGGAGAGTCATAATCAACAAAATGATCGTGTGTATGGCAAAAGTCTTGCGAATATTTCAAGAGATAAACTAGCAATCAAACCGCTATCAGAATGTATCGAAAACCATGGTGTGGGGGGCCGTTTCACAAAAACGGAAACTTTCTCTTCTTTTCATAGAACCTAACGAAAAAATCAACATTGAATATTACATCGAACAGGTTTTGAAAAATCATCTGCTTCCTCATGCTTTAACGCTTAATGGGAATACACCATATTAC
Source organism: Aedes japonicus (assembly GCA_034211315.2). NCBI lineage: Eukaryota > Metazoa > Arthropoda > Insecta > Diptera > Culicidae > Aedes > Aedes japonicus. The sequence goes on along the minus strand of JASCZW010016386.1, from coordinate 18,280 downwards.
TTCAAACAGGACTCAGCTCCAGCTCACAAGGCAAAGAAGACACAAGCGTGGTGTGCCGAAAATTTGCCCGATTTCATCACAAGCGAAGAATGGCTTGCATATTCACCGGATCTCAACCCACTTGACTACTTTGTTTGGGATTATATGTTTCAATATATAGGCCCTACGAAAGGACTTACTATAGATCGATTCAAGAAACATTTGGTTGATATTTGGGACCAAACTCATCAGGAAATCGTGCGTGCCAGTTGCGATGGGTTCACAAAGCGTTTGCGCAAAGTTATCAAGGAAAAGGGCGAGAGATTCGAATTTAATTAATATGCTTTGAAATGAAAAATAAATGCTATGATTTGGTTGATTTGTTGTGCTGTAATCCCATTTTGTTTTAGTGGCACCTATTGTGAGACACCCTGTACACTGTGTAGCAAGAAACTGATGTGCCACACTCAGAAACAAATTGCCCGCAAGTAACGTCCATTGACAACTTTTGGCTTTGATAAAAGCAAAAATTTGGAAGAAAGGTACAGAAGCCACACGATAAATTAAGAAAAGATTGGGTAAATGTGAGCAGAAGCATCGATGGAACAGTTGTCTTAAACTCAATGAGGAGCATTAGGAATAAATTGCATGGCCTGTCGAAGTCAACGAATAACTAAATAAATTTTACTGTTAGTTGATCATTGTATAACTATGGAACATTATTTTTGTTATTTACACTCCAAACAGAGATATACAAGCTTAAAAACCACACAGAAAAAAAATATTAATTTTAACAAGTGCGTAATATTTCGCCTCGTTTAATTCCAAGCCAACGGAGGCGTAAACAATGGTTGCATACAACAATGTTTGCAATCTTTCATACAACAGGCTAGATTCAGGCGTTATCTGGCTTAAATTTACATGAAATATCCTACAATTTTTCGGCCAAATCTCAGCATTATCTTTGTGTACGTTAGATAACGCAGAAAATCCGATGTTTTTTTATCAGTGCAGCTTTTTCTCTGTTATAAAATAAATGTTTTGTTTTCCGAGCAAACATTCTGACTATCTGGAGGCGCGATTACCCTACCCCAGGTGCACCAAGGGTTCAGTTCTGGGCAGCACCAGAAAATAAGCCGGAACACGTAAGCAACTTCACAAAAACACTTAAACGAACGAAAATAATTCTCACAAATCGAATTCTTCCATGCAGATTGAACAACTGCACAGAAAAAATAATTAATTTCTAACAAGCGTGTAAAATATCCACTCGTTTAAATCCAAGCTAAAGGAGGCGTAAGCAACGAAATTGTTTGCAACTTTTTATGTGCCATACAACAATATTGGCAATCTTCCATACAACAGGCTGGATTCAGGCGTTATCTGGCTTAAATTTACGTGAAATTTCTGGCAAATCTAGCATTCCCTTTATGTGCATTAGATAACGCAGAAAATTCAATGTTTCTTTTTATCTGTGTGGAAACGACTGCGACAGTAGTTTTTATTTCTAGTGCTTCGCCGGACACCTTTGGGGGTATGGATTTCGGCCAATCTTGCCGCGAACCCGCTAACCAGCTTGGTTCACTCTGCCAAAGTTCACTGTGGATGAATTCCACGACGGACATGCTGCCTGATACCAAGTCAGCGGGATTTGCGACTCCGGGAACATGCTTCCATTGGCAGCCTTGGGTATACTGCTGTATTTCCGATACGCGGTTGGCCGCGAAAGTTGGCCAGGTATTCGGAGATGATCGAAGCCATTGAAGAGTGGATAAGAATAGCTGCACACAGCTCTAATCGGGTAATGGTGAGACGGTTTAGTGGAACTACGCAAGACCTCGACGCTAGGAGCTGCCATACGCAGCCAGGAACTCGGTGAAAGTGTGTAGCTGGATCACTGACCCGGGAAGGAATGCATAACGATCAACCCGATGTTCGAAGATATTTTCGAGCTTTTGGTGGTAGGTTTCCAACATCGATTTCACATGACACACTTCTCGCATGACAACTCCCACAATGTCTGCATCAGGATCTTCGCTCAAATGATTACGGGAGTAATGAGACCGAGTGGATCGAAGAGTTTGGAAATGTCAAACAGAATTGATCGTCCCGTCTGAGATTCATCGTTGCTTCGCACCTGGGGTCGAATAGTTGATTCCAAGCGCTTTGATGGTTTCGTGACGGGTGAATTGAAGATACGATTGCGTACCGACTTGCTCATCCCCGAGGCCTCGCAACATACACTTTTCTCCAGCTCAAATCATCTACGTCAAAGCTCTTTTTAAATGCTACACCGCCTGCTAGAAAAGATTTGCTTTCGTCCTCTGACAGCTGCTGGAGTGATCGAGTAGCCCAGTAAGAAGTGGAAGCTAGACCGTACGTAACGGTGAGAAGTTCGTAGGTTTGCACTGGATCTTGTGGTGAGCATTGCCATAGTATGCGCTGCAGAGCGGTGTCATCTGGATGGATAAGGACTTGCCGGTACATTTTGGAAACGTTCGAATCCGCAGGATGATATCAATAAGATCGACCTGCACCACGGGCCTCACGTAAAGAGCTTTGTTGAGAGAGAAGCCGGTAGAGGTCTTCGCTGAGCCATCAAACACGACACGGACCTTGGTTGTCGTGCTTGCCTCCTTAATTACGGGGTGATGGGGCAGGTAATAGGCCAAAGAGGATTAGGTTTCCACTTCGACCAGGTACATGTGGCCGAGAGAGAGATACTCTTGTATTCACTGCAGATATTCGTGTTTCAGATGCGGGTTCCACTCCAGACGACTTTTCAGGTCGTCTACGAGCATGTTTCTTAGAATCACCGATCATCTCGGAATACTTAGCCTTTCGCGAGTATCGCACAATGTATCGGCCTTCAGGGAAACTGTAGACTTGTACTGGGACTCGCAGAGTCGTTCTTCAATCGAATGGGTACCTCTTAGTCTTTCAGAATCGCTCCAAACTATCCTCCAGTGAAAACATTGATACGGTGACTGCTTCACAAGCACTAGAGGTAGACTGATAGACAGAGATCGAACCTGCAGATCCAACAACGATCCAGCCAAAGACGCTAGATTCTTGTCGAGTTGAAGGCATGCAGCGCTTGGAAAGAACGAGCAAAGTGTTTGGCTCCAAGTAACATGTCAATCGGTTGACTCTCGTTGAACGTAGGATCTGCAAGTGTTCCCGTAGTTTGGCGGTAGAATGTGTCCTCACGATGTGACTTCTTTCAACGAATCACAACAGTTAATTTCCAGTTGTAACGTAGTTTTAGCTGTAAGTTTATTTTAGGTCAGATTAGGAATAGATAATAGGTTATGACCGTCACTTACAAAAATCGGTTTGCATGTATAACTAGGACAATTCTTCGCACCGCAAAACTTCAGTTCTGACTATCTAATTTGCATGAATGTGCATGAAACTTAGAGTAAGAACAACTAGTTTTAGGATAATTTTAGGCGGTATTATAATTAGGTTTTGGTAGCACGCTCTGTTCAAATGATTTCAATAGAATGAAAAGGAAAAATAGGATAATAGGCCAATGCACTAAGGTTCACCTTTCTCTTGTTCTTCTTTGTCACTTTGACAGTCTTGTTGGCAGGTTCCGTTGGCTTCTACCGTAGCGTCACGAACAGTGTTTCCAGTGCCAACAGCAAGGAACAAGTCTTTCGGAATTTCCCATCACACAGTGAAAAGGTTTTGCCACGGGAGCTGTGTGTTTGTCCATCACCAAGAGAATTTAACGCCGCACAAATTGTCACGTGAACTATGAACTATGTATAGCAGTGTTCAAAGTGCACTGCTGCATTGTTCCACATCATCGCGCTTCTGTCTGCGGTAGCTTATGACTCTTCTCGCACCATATCATAAACGAGTGTCCACTTTATTCATTCTGGCACCGGCTGAAAGTCTCTTTAATAAAGACATCTAATCTAATCTTCATTCTGAATTTTCCATCGCCACGTGTTAACGAGTATAGTTTGTTCCGATAATTATAAATACACTAATGATTAACTGTCAATTCAAAAATGCGTGCAGTATTCAACCAAATTTTGGATGAATCATGTTGTTTACAGCTAAATTAAACTGACAGTGTTGTCATTTTTTCCAATTTTCGCACGGAAGTTTGAAAATCCGTGTTCTATCTCCCGAGCAACCGATTGTGCACCAACGGTTCACCGTCAGTGGCCTCTCAATCAGAAAACTGGCAAGAAGGAAGAAGGTGTGAGCGTAGGAGCTGTTCAAAGAGAAGGGACTGGCTGGGCGTCATCCTCCAGCATCAGTCCGAGATGTGGCGAAAAGTTAACTACTTCGGCGACTCATGTTATGTATGTCAAAGAGAGAATGAGCCTGCAGACTCGTCGGGAGAGCAGAAGCAACCAAACAGGCTGAATCGCGAGACCAGGTCCGGAAGCGTACGACAAACTGCTTTAGCATTGGCATTAGCATTAGCATTCGCATTGACGTTTGCACACCTCGTGGATGGAGCTATGATGAGGAATAATTCGTTGAAGACATTGCACGCCACCATGAAACGAAACCAGTTACTGATACGTTCTTCACGCAATCTCCACGAAGAGCACTCTTCGATCGTTCCACCTGACCACCGTCCATGCAACCGTTAGTAATAGGGAGGATTTGGCATCTACCCTAAGAAGACACGGGAACTCATAGCCTCCAGTAGATATCAAAAGAAAAAGGAAATGAATACTCGGAGAGAATAGATGAACAGAAAGCCTTGTTTGGTGTGTTGAACGAAACTTTATTCAAGAATAGTCGTTGGGAGCATCTAGCCTTAGAAGGTTGGCGTGATGCTTCTTTTTATTCAAACGATTGGGACTTTAGCAGTAACTATAGTCCTAGCTCTGCTATGGGTTGTGGTTATACCACCATTACTTACTCTCTGAAAAGAAACGATGTCTATAATGTGTTGAGCGCTGTTGCTTTCAACTAATATGATTAAATTAAAATGTTTCAATGGTTTTTCTAATATATCCTTACTTTGAGATTTTCACTTTTTCACACACTTTCCATTCAAGAAGTGACGATAAACTGAACTTTGAATGGGACAAAGATGATAGCTGACGTAAACAGCCAGACAAACTGCTATATTATCATGGAAGGATGAAACCTACATAAAACTCGATTATAAGAGCTCTGCCGGGACCACAGTTTTATACCTATAAGTTACAAAACCATTTGACGCCAGCTTATTTAGACCACTCAAAACCTTTTGGAATCAAACATTCAGTCGATGGAGGGTATGAGAATAATGGTGAAATGCTTCCTGTTCAGTCCAGATGCAGTCAAATATTCAGTTCTTAACGGCAAACACACTGAAGCATTACCACAACCTGTTGTTCCAACAACGGAAACAGGGACCGGAAATTGATTAACAATAATGATTATTTTGTAGAGCTCTCTGAATCGTTCGTATCACCGGCTCAACTAAGAATAGCCGAAAACTGTCGTTCTATCGGCAAGTGGCTTGGAGCTGTTATATATACGAATCCTTGTCAGTCGTGGACAAAAGCTAAAGGAGCTCTAGATAAACATCTCGAAAACTAATTCCATAGAAATCATTATTTTCCGTATTCGATGATGGTGAGTAATACTCATAAGTGTTTTAATTTATAATCTATATTTTGAATATTTTTAGAAACATCTCATCTGACCTCCTATACCACTCGAGGAAAAGTAATCCTGATGCTTTTGATGTTTCATTTGGAAAATTATCTGTGTCAACATTTAGTTCAGCTATACATCGCTTTAGATTACATTCAGCCAATGAGCCTATAGTCTATAGATGAAAAAAACTCAAAACGCGAAGAAAAAAGTGGAGATGGAAAAACCAAAGAGAAGAGATGAAGAGAGAAAAAACAGTTAAAGATTCCTACCAAACAAAACAGCAGAAAATTTTAATTGCCTAAAAATTTGATGAATGAGTTTAATTCTAAAACTATTTCCTCGTTGAAATCCACTTCTATGAAACAATCGCGAATTAAAACATTATCCGCTCTTCTACATAACACGTTATTTTATTATAAATAATCTCAACTCCGGAAGAATTAAGGGCGATTGGAATTGGGAACATAAATGAACGGATTTAGGAACAACGCTATTTTTAGCGATTGGAATTAAATTGAGCCAATTGTTTGCAACTGTTTTTGGAAAATATGAGAACATGGATTTTGTGATCCTCATTTCAAATTAATACATTTAAATCATATTGCATTATAAAGATCATCCACTGTTACACATTGTTATTTTAAGAACTTTAAAACTGTGGCCTTAGGCAAACGGAATGAGGGCACATCACGGTATTAAACCAGGGAACCAGGGTTGCTGCTGGTTGTATTTCATCGCTACAGATAAGTGTTCTGTGTAATTTTAAACTTTGTGATCAAAACGATTAAATTTCCAAATGCATAGTCGAATAAGAATTATTTAGGGACTGTGTAGGTGGGTTGAAAAAATTTGCAAACTTGAATAAGTCTATTCAATATTTCGTGGAACAGCTATCAGTACTTCTGGCATTCTAGGAATTAATACAAACTTATGTTGTAGCAAGAGACCTTCTGATATTTAATCCCATAACTGAACGCCTTACGCTTCATAACCATATTTGAAATTTTGTGTGAGTAATGAGCACTATAAATAAACTAACTATTATAATCATCATCACCAAAACGAACAAATTAAACGCCATAATCAAGTCACTATCAACCACCACACCAACTGTTCATCCTGCACTCCTGCTCATGAATTCATAATGAGCAATTAAATTGAAAGTACCATTTTCAAAAAGCGTTTACCAAATGAGAATCAAACATCAAACATCCCTGCACTGCACATTGAATCATCACTCGCTCTCCCAACAAATCCCCAAACAAATTGTCATCTCTTCCCACAGAAAGACCCGACCTCTTAATCCCTTGAATTAATTCCTCGGCATGCCTCGATGCCCCCACCGCTATCGTCCGAGCCATCTGACGCGTCGTCCACCATTCCACACGCAGCGAACTACACATTCAGAAAAGCCTCGAAACAACTGTCATGCATACAGCATCTCCCCATGGCTTCAGATCGAGGGATGCTCCTCGGTCACATAACATGGTCGCTGCCATATTCAGCCATCCCACTCACAAGCGCACCTTTTCCAGCCATTTACCGAAACATAAATTATTCGCGTCAAAAAAAAACCCCTCGACGTTCGTTTTGCGGTCACTTTAAAACACAACAAGGCAAACATTACTCACCTTTCCTCGATCGTCGTGGGCAGCGGCGTTCGATTCCTCAAGGAGCTGATGTACTGCTGGCGTGTCATCATAGGTGCTTCCATTGCAGCCAGCGCCACCTCCCTCCGACAAATACCCATTCTCCATCGAGTCCGAATAGCGTGCGGGAAGTTTTCGCAGTGCGTCTCCATCGCTGCAATAGCCCTGCCCGCCCAGGTCCTCGCAGTACTCCGATATGTAGTGATGCCCGCGGGCACCTCGCGTCGGCAGTGTGACGTGACTGTTGTACCCACGGAGCAGAGGTCGCATCGGGACGACGGTGATTTGCTTCTCCTCCTGCTCGTAGATGGTCCCATTGGGGTGCTGGGCAGTGTTCAGTATTTTCGACGGAACGGTGTTGAATTTATTGTTGTTGTTGTTGTTCAAATTGACATCGTTGAATAGGAAGGAGGAGATGATTTGTGCGGGAGCTGAGATTGGAGATGAGCTCAGAGCCACTTTCCGATCCACTCGGGCGATAGACGATGCTGCTGGATTCGCTGGAGTTGGAGTGCTGACCGATCGAAGCCCCCTGGGTCGAGTTGGAGTGCATGCTGTCACTCATACAGCTTGGTATTTGCTGTTGCTGCTGTTGAGCCGATAGCTTCAAAGGACTTCCAAGGACGTTGTTGTTACCACTGACACTGATTGTATTCATCACATTCATTCGATCACTGTTGTTGTTTGATATGTTGTTTGGAGAGATCAGTCCATTTTGGTGCGTTCCGAATCCGGCCAGCGCTCGGTCCAGCTTCGCAAGTTCGTCCTTTGGTTTGTGATCCTGTAGAACTAGCTGCGGCGGCGATGGTTTGCTCGTTCCCTTCCACAGCGGCCATCGGTTTCAGGATCCAGTATTGACTGACGGTGGAGCCACCATCGTTTTCCGGAGATTGCAACTGTGACTGTTGTTGTTGCTGCTGCTGTTGTTGCTGTAGTGCTGCTGATGCATTTGCTGTTGGTGCACCAGCAAACTAGTTTTACTTTCGGATTTTGCATCAAGTTTTCTGCTGCCAGTACCTCCCACAGAGGCAGGTTTCAGTTTCGATTCGGTCTTCGGATTGCCTCCGATGGCGTTGGTCGCAATCGTCATGGCCGCCGCCGTCGGAATTTTGTGCGCCTTCGGTGCCGTGATCGGAATGTGCGTTTCCGGGTTGATCCTTGCCCACCTTTCCCTTGTCGCCGCTCAATTTCCCCGTCGATGATACCTTCAGTCCAGAAGCATCCTTCGAACTGGACTTGGATGAGATGAGTTTTGATGATTTAACTTTGGCACTACTGGCAGTGTCGGATTTCCTTCCCAAACTACCTTCCTTGCCAATTTTCCCCACAGGTCCATCGTTCAAACTCAGACTAGAATCGCTTCTTTCGCTTCGAGCTGACGAGAACCCACTGCTCGAGCTGGTTCGTTTGGAAATGGTCGATTTGGAAGTTTTGTCCTGCTTCTCTTTGCTGTTGAACAGTTTCAGCTTTTCCAGCATCGATTGCTTCTGAGTTGGGTTTGGGATATTGGTAACGTTTCCATTCGGGATTAGGGTGACGTTGTTGTTGTGGTTGCTGTTGCCGTTGTTGTTATTATTATTGTGGTTGATGGCATTGGTGGTTTGGGCCGCATAGGGACTGGCCGGAATCTTGCATGTCGTCTGCGGCGGCCGGAGGCTGGAACGAAAATAAACACACCGACAATTTAGTGAACGCAGTGAGAGGGACGGGAGATCAGTTTTAGTGAGAGATTGGGTTGGAAAAGCCATAAAGCATGTTAATAGAAATATTTTGCCAGTCACAGGTTGATTTATCGGTCTGGCTTTATGTGTTTTTCGAGTAAATTGCTCGTGCTGATTGGAGCTTCCGAACGGGTGCTGGGCAGGGAAACTGATTTGTCGACGGTCCAGGCGAAATCAGATGTAATGAATGTTGGAAAGAGTTATGAAATAACATAAATTGTGGTTCATTTTGAAAACTGTAAAAATAATGAAGGTCGTCAAAAGGAATTACACTAAAATTATCCCTTCAATTATAGTTCTGGCGATTATTTGGGTACACACTTAAGAGAGTAAAGGTTCCTTCAGTCATGATTTTTTTTTCTTTTATGAAGGGTTAGTCGATATTTATTGCGACGCTTTCAAACTTGCGTTATTTTTTCCATACTTAATCGAACTAAATCAAAATTTTTACATGGTATTGTTGGCATCGCAGTAGTGAAGTTTTCAGTAAGATTCCGGTCAAGATGGAAAGAAATCAGTAAACCGAAAGGAAAAAAAGATTCGGGAAAACATGTTTTTCACCCACATTTAAAATCCTGGCGTCACATCACGCCTTAGGTAAACTCATGAATATACATCATTCAACCGTCTCAAGAGTCCTCCAAAGGTTTCAGGGACAGATGATAGTGGATAACAAGCCACGAAAACCGGAAACAATGCGCAAAACAAACAGGATTGCGCTGATTGCTCATTTCACGCGGAATCTGAACATTTCGATGCAGGACTTATTTTAAAAACTTGTTTCGCAAAGTTTCGTGTTGCCAAAAATCCTGCTTGAGTATTGAAGTGTTGCCAAAACGCCTGCCCGAAAACTCTACATGATGCTGCTAACGAAAGACCGGTGCTGCTTCATTGACCTTCATCAAACCGGATTCACGGAATATTTCACGGGTAAGGGCATCTTCAACGGTGGTCCAGATCGTGGATGGGATTTATTTTTTTAGACCAAACGCAAAAACATCGCTGCATCGGTGTTGTAAATTTTGTTTTATACCGGATCTATTTTGCATCATTTTAAATCTGGTATATGTTTTGATCTATTCTTGGAGCAATTTGGAACAAGAAAAATACCGTTCCAAAACACTACACGCTGCTTGATAATACCAATTAATGAGTAAAATTTCAGATTTTGAGCTGAGAAGTGCCGTGTTTGGTGAGGGTGATGCTGGTGCCGGACAGAAAGTGATGTTGGTCGTTTCGGATGCTGATAATTACCTCAAGTTGTCCCTCGGTGCTAGCTTTTCGTTTCATTCCTGAATAACGAATAGTTCTCTTAGTTTTTTACAGCCACTGTATTTTCCGGAAAACGCTGATTAGTTCGAAATGAGGATGCTCTCGAAATTGAGACTGTTGTGGATTTTACGACAATTTGGTAGCAAATTACGATCCCGTGAGCATTCGAGTATTTCGAATGCTCGGAAATGAAAACTAATTGAGTCTTCGAAGTAACCAAATGGTTTATTGATGAATTGGTCATGATTGCATTCGAAAATAGCTCATACAGATAAATTTTAGAGAAACCTGTAGAATTTTTCCGCAGCATTCCTAAGGGACTCGATATTCAGGCTTATCTTCTGGGGGAGAGGATACATTCTACTAAAGACTGTATTCGATGAAATTTGGACACACAAAATAGGTCACCAAAAATTTTCCTTGAGTCCGATTCTCTTCAAACTTCTTGGAAATAAAGTACTACTAAATGGTTAAGTTTTGACATCATTGGTTTATTGAACCTCTTCTCCCAACCAAAATGCCCGAACCTTTGCCTTGACCCCTTTCATCATATTTTTAGCAATGATAGGACTTGCTTACTTACTTTTAACCACACTTTCTTTAGTTCAAGTTCATTTTCTATCAGTTTTGGAGTTTTAACGAGCTTTGCCTTCATGATTGCTCAACATTTTTCAATTGAGCGAAATTCCGGAGTGTTTAGAGGGTTGACGTCTTTCCCAAATAGCACATTACGATCATAATTAGTTCTAGTAACTTTATTTTGACTTAGCAAGTCATATTTATGTTATCTCAACTGAATAGCAACAAGTGTGCTACTAGGGTTTGGTAGAAAAACTACATTGTTATCTTTGTACCAGTCTAAGACGGGCCGGGCATAGTGGCAAGATGCCAAATCCGGCCAAAACAGTGTCGGGCCATCGTGAGATCTCAAGAAAGGCAGAAGTCGTTTTTGGAGGCATTCGTCCTTGTAGATTTGTCCGTTGACGGTCCCAGAGGTGATGAAGGGCTGACTCATTTCGCCACATCCGCAGATCGCTTGCCAGCCAAGGAATTTATTGGCGAATTTCGACAGTTTCTTCTTCCGTACACTCTCCGGAACGGCCAACTTAGAGGTGGCGACGTACTATTCCTGCCCTGGCATTTGTTTGGTGTCGGCTTTAATGTAGGTCTCATCGTCCATCACAATGCAGAACGGTTTTGTGAGCCACTCCCTGTATAGTTTTCTTGCACGAGTTTTGGCCACAGAGTTCTATTTATCGCTCCGGTTCGGTGCCTTCTGGACCTTGTACACATGTAGTCCAGAACGATTGCATTGTTTTCTGCACAAAACAAACTGAAACTTTCGCCTTTTTCGCAACATCCCTGATCGAAATGTTGGGATAACGCTTAAATTGGTTCAATACCATCCTGGCCTTCTCCAGATTTGATGTGCCACGTTTTTGCCACTACCATTTTTCCGCTTGGTTGTCTTACGGTTCTTGAACGTTTTGATCACATGAGATACGGTTGAATGTGCGATTCCGAGCTGTTTTCCGATCCATCGATGAGAAGCGTTTGAGTTTTTCGAAGTGAGTGCCCAAAATTTGTTGGCTGCACTATTTCTTCATTCGAAGCCATCACTGAAATCACTCGACCGATTTTCACGAAACTCATTACACAATTGAAACAACACAATGAAATACATTCAGTTAAAATTTCAATAATTTTTACCCACACGCTTAAAAGTTAAATGCATTCACACACTCTTACAGCCAAACGAAAGAGCAAGTATTCCTCTTCGTCTGCTAACGTCCGCACTACTGTCAGTAAAAAATATTTGGTCAAGCTAATCCAAAAGTTTGTGGAAAAATCTGCGATCTCTGCAAAAAGACTTCTGATCTCTGATGTTGAATAATTTATAGGATGACTGGTGTTGGTGGGTTTAACAAGAAATACAACACCGGTGCGGGAAGGCAAATTTGGTCTATTTTAGATGATTCTATTCAAGTTTTGCTGATGCAAATCAAGTATAAAATTGATTCCAAAAAAAGACAACCGCTGAAGATGCCCTAAGGACAAGCTTGCTATGGGTGACCGTTACAAACGGAAGCTCTAGATATTCGCTTTGAAGTATTTGGTTTGGCAGGAGATCTGCACTTGTGCCAAATCGAGTGAATCATTCGTGACTAAAGTTATGCAGGAGTGGTATGCGGCTACTTCTCGGGATTTTATACCAAAAGTTATGAAACCACCAAACTATAATGAAATCCATCCGATTGAATTCTATTGGGCCATGACGAAGCATTATTTTCGGATGGTCAATTTTGAGGTGATGGACGAAAATGGAAAAATTAGTTATTGGAAAAAAGCTGAGAGGAACGTACTGGAAACAATTGAACAGGCTCAAATCGATCCTAAAACTTAACTGACGTATGAAAGCTGTAATAAATACAAATACTGAACTAACGAAAAAATGCAACACACTCTTGTGTATGACTTTCATGGGTACAAATTGTTGAAATTTTGTGTAAAACTAGTTTAAAACGAAAATCGTCACAATCCATCAAGTCTAGACAAAACTGCCAAAAGGTCGAAAGTAGAAATTGTAAACAATGACTTCAAACGTAAATTTCCTGGAAATGCCAGGTTGCTAACGTCTATATCTACTACAGACAGGAAGATAATTGCTCCCTCTATCTATTTCTGGTGCAATCTTGTTTGTGGGAGCCAGTATATCTCAGAAACATACGCTAGATTTCATTGTTTACAAATGTTACTTTCGATCATTAGACTATTTTGTCTAGCAGTGTTTATCGCGATGACTCCAGGCCAGTCGCACGTGCGGATCGCGAAACAGTGGTCAATCGACAATTCCACCGTGTCCTGTGTGGTAGAAGCGTTCAAGGGAGACCCAGACGACCTAACGGCGAGCTGGCAAGGGAAGAACAGCGAAGATGACCGGCCCCTTGAACGCAAGGAAGGTCAGGATTACTTCAAGCGCAATCCGAACCATTCGCTTCGGGAAGTGCCCAAGAAGGTCAATTATAACATCTTGTTCGTCCAGCAGACAAACTAGCGGACCTGAAGACGTAACAAGGGTAAGGAAGGGGTCTAACCGATTCGATAAACAATACGGTGGCCAAATCCCACGCCAGGAAGCTGTACCGCGAGTGGTTGGTGCAGCCGAAATGCATCGCAATGGACGACGAGACGTGCCTCAAAGCAGACGCCAAGCAGATCCCTGGCCTGGAGTTTTTCGTCGGCAAGTCCGGCATGGATGTACCGGAGGAGTTCCAGCAGAAGAAGATCGACAAATTTTCCAAGAAGTACAGGTGTGGCAGGAGATCTGTGGGTGTGGCAAATTCAGCTAGCCGTCCATAACGACCGGCAAAAATGCCTTCAGAAGCGCATGTTGCTCCTTCCCCCGGTCACACGAAAGTGACATTGGCAGAATCTGGCCATTACGCGAAACCGGTGATGGAGTGATACGTAGTAAATATGTTGTTTTTGTGCCGAAGTAGGCACATCCGCAAAACGCGGTGAGAACTTCGCCCAATAGAAAAGCTTTGAGCGATTATGGAAGCACAAGTTCCGGAAAACAGGAAAGGTCTTCAAAAATAAGAAAAAGAGTGGATGAAAGTAAGTATAAAAGATGGCGCAAGTGTTGCGCAGGATTTGGTGGGTAGTGTTAAGTCCAAGCTTCGGACATTCAGCTTAGAAGAGGAGGTTGAAGAAACCAACTTCGCAAAAACTTATGTAACTTAAAGCTAATATGTGTTTTTTCTCGAAGTAATTCCTTTTACGGGCCTAAAAGCCATTTGTAAACAATGACTTTCAATGTCGATTTCTCTTGAATTTTAAATCACTCTGGTGAAATGAAAGCAACATCTGGTAGAAGAGATATTAGTTCCACCACATGGTGTAGTTGCATAAAGTAGGATTCTCGTGATTCGTGAGAGATCAACGTTCGAACTCATAGTTTACAAATGGATTTGCAGGCCCTAATCATGAATTGCTTGAGATTTCTTCCCTGATAGTTTCAAAACTATCCGGCTTAAAATGAATTTTTGGTAATTATTTTTGTCTGTTGTAAATTTTCCAAGTACAATCTTTACTGTAAAATTTGATTGCAATTTTTACAGTTGTTCAGTTAAGGCTCAAGGGCTTGTGCAGAAAATACTCGATGGAAACGACATTTTTTCTTCTTTTTATTTTAAATCTGCTTCCGAACTTCATAGTTTCAAAAACCAGATTGGGAAGAAGGAAGAAATCTTGATCATGGGCTATTTGAAGGTTGTCAGGCTGATTCGAGTTTCAACAACAAGGTGGTGCTATTGAGCAAACAGTTTTCAAAACTTCTGTATCTCAACTTTGTGATCAGCTAGGTCGTTCAGCGAAATTCTTTTGATTCGGCAATGTTGATCAGTTGTTGAGCCAGGACCAGTTGGTAATGCAGGGATGTTTGGACGAGGATGCTGTCCCGGAAGCCTGGAAATGCCAGATTCTCGTATTACTACCAAAGACAGGAAGCCATCAGGTGATCCATCGCGCATATAGATAGATATGCTTGTTATATACGACCGGTAAAGTGCTAGAGAGGACAATCCTCAATACGCTGTCGAAGTACACGGCGACCTGTCAACGACAAACAGTTTGGCTTCCGGAAGGGCAAGTCGATCGGTGGCAAGTCGTCTTCCTGTCTGCCACCAAGACGACATAAGCGATCCTCCAATGGAAGAGGCGGGAAGTCTGCTGCTGTGGCCACCGTTGATGTAAGAAATCCCGCTATTTGGGAGGCTATCGCCAATTTGCTTCAACACCTCCGCGTTCCTGGGTACCTGTACAGGATTTTGGGAAACTACTCTCCGAATACAATACTGGTTTACAATACAGAAGTGGGTCAAAACGTATCCAAGTCACTGCTGGAGTTCTACAAGGTTCCATCCTGGACCCGGTGCTCTGGACACGATGTGTGACGAAGTATTGCGATTAAAGTTCCTCACGGAATCAACATATTCCAATTTCACCGACGACGTTGCTTTTGAAGTCTATGGAAAATCCATAGAAAAGGTAGAGCTACACTCCATCGACATAGTGGAGGGATGGATGCGTTCCAGAAAACTGGAGCTAGTTCAGCAGAAAACGGAGGATAAGGTGGTCAACAACAGAAAATCGGAGCCACGAGCAACGATTTATGGAGGTTATTGCACTATCACCTCAAAGCGGTCCCTGAGGTAAATGGGAGTTATGATTGACGGCAAGCTGTCCTTTATCAGCCTCGTTGATTACGACTGCAAGGGAGGCCTCTATTTCTAAATTGGTATTTTTCCGCAGGATATCGCAAGCGACTGTTCACGGCTGAAGTATCGCCTTGTTCATACTCAGGTATAGCGGGCCGGCGTGGGCCACCGCCTGAAATATTAAGAACTACCTTTTTAAGCTCGAGAGTTCGCACGACTGTGTGTCTGAGAATGGTGAGCGCATTACGCACGGTGTCACGCTTCTCGTTCTGAGTCTCAACGGGGATGATACTGCTTCGAAATCATCATGCAAGAGGATGTGAAGCGCTTAAGCCCATCGTCGAACAAGAAGTATTCGGAAGACCACTAGAGCCGCATTGTTGTCAACTGGTAACTACAATGGAACAACTCCACCAAATATTCCGGAGCTATTCGTTCGACGACACAGTGAATTAAAGTTCCACTTCACGCAGTTCCTGTCAGGCCGCGGTCACTTTCGACAGTACCCGCAGAAGTATGCGCACGCCGAGTCCTCCGCGTGTCCCGAGTGCGTGGGCGCAGAGGAAACAGTAGAATGCGTGCTCTAAGCATGTCATCGTTCGACGGCGCAAGAAACGGCGCTTTGGCCGTGAGTGGTCAGGCCACAATCTCAGATAATCTTAGTGCAGAGGATATGGCAAGATCTGGACTGCACTCTCTAAGCACAGCGGCCACTTTCGGAAAAAATGCGAATCATGCAAAAAATGTTCACCAACTCGAGAAAAGTCCTTTGCAAAATTTAGGCTCAATCTGAACATGCTCAGGGCTTCAAATTTTTGTGCTTTTAAAATTTAAAAAATAGTTCCTAAGGGCAAAAGGAGGCGTCGTGTTAGGAAATTTTAGAAACCGAATTTTTGTTTGACCCAAATGTTGGAAAAATCGCATAAAGCGAGATCCGATGCAATCTTTTTATTTTGTACAAAATCCACATTCTAGGACTCACTCAAAAATAAACTATCCCCAAATCGAGGGAAATGCGGCGATAGTATTGGTGCCAAGTAGCCTTCAATCGTTGGTCGCACAAAAAGGCGACATCTACAAGAGAATAACAGCAAATTAGCCATCCAAGAGAAATATCCTCCCGAAAAATTGTTGTTCTCGTAATTTATAGAAGTCCAGAACTACGATTTACGAGAATTTATATTTAGCGAACTCACACTCAATTTATATCGCTTGGAACCAGGCCTATGACCAGGACCACTTTTTCACGTAGACAACATCTCAGCAAGCTCAGCTGTCAAAATAATGTCCACATTGTAAGTTGTGTCTGTTTTTGCTCGATTACGTTTTGTCTGTTGTTGCTCGTTTTCGTTGTAAACGTCATACAAAGCAGAAAGAACGCTTTCTGTGGTGTTTTACATCCAAACAAACAACCAAAACAAATGATTAGACTTCTATTTGACAACTGACAGCGGGCCCAAATCAATTTGGGCCCAGGACATCTATCTATTGTCAATCACTGCTATTGATATAGGCTTGTCAATGGCCTGCTTGGAACACGTTAGTACAAAGTGTTTGGTGAGTAGTAGTAGAATGCGAAGGTGAGTCAATATTACGAAATCCTCCCCCACTTTAAAAGAGATACATTTAAATATTTAAAAACTTTGATCACAATCACTACACTTCTGCGGCTTGCATGTTTCACGTCTGGGTCGAGTATTTGATGAACTGGGACTGATCATTTGTTTGGATGGATTAGCGACGCGTTGCTTTGGCTCGTTAACTCGCGTTGCTGTTTCAGACGGATGATCAGACGTTACCTCTGGAACTGTTACTGATGTTGAAGACGGTTCAATCGCAGGAGGCGGCGTATTTACTTCAACGTTGCAACTTTCCGATGGAAGGTATTCGGCTATCCTCACAGTCGGAAGAACAGTCGAACTACCATATAGCCTGTAGGCCGGGTGTTGCAAAACTGTTGATCCCATCGCTGGCAGAGATCCGATGCCTTCTCCAGTGCTCTCATATCGTGGCTTGCAGGCTGAACCAAGCTTTAGCCGGTACACGGGTTCGATACAACTGCTGGCGTCTATGTTTTGGTGGCCTGTACTTCCGGATTGAGCTGAACAAACACTGGAGAACCCACCTGGAGTTCAGGTAAGTTACGAGACCTTGCATCGTAGTGGAGTTCGGACCGTTTACGCTGCTGCCGATCGCTTCAGGTACGTTCTTCACAACTTTCGGAAGCAGATCTGATCGCTGTAGATCCAGAGAACATACGATTTGCCGGATTAGACCAATCTTGTTTGGATCATTCGTGCCAATCTGCGGAGGGCGGACCGAAAGTCTTCCCCGATTTCGCCACGTCTGCTTCATCATTCGCTTGGCAGTCGATCATTCGCTGCCTCTGACTTCCCGTTCGCCTGGTGAAGGTATGTTGACGACGTGATGTGCTCGAAATCCCAATCGATCGTAAACCTGGACCGTCATGCGGTTGATGAAGTTGGTGCCGGTATGTCTGTCAAGACGGTTTTGCTTAACACTGCACCGTGACAGGGCGAAGTTTCTCTTGCACACCAGAATGACGGTCTCCGGAGTCAAATCCTCGAGAAGGTCGACCTCGAAGTAGTCGGAGTAGTGGTCGACGGTAACAAGGAACTTCTGCTTGCGACTTCGATGCTCTGCAAGAAAGGGCGTCGCATAATCACTCATTTGGAAGGAAAGTACCGGAATGTTGTGGCTCATCGTCTGCGGAGTTCGGCTGAGAAGCGGCGTGCTCTGCACTAACGGTACACTCTTTCACGATGTCCCTTCACTTGGGCCCCTCATATCAAGCCAG
>JASCZW010016385.1:0-18811 GCA_034211315.2 Aedes japonicus | reverse complement strand
TGGCCAGAATCCGTGCCAGTATGTAACTGTATGATCAGCTGTTGACAAAATTCAAAGGCTGTCTCCTCGTGGATGATGAAACCTATGCAAAGGCCGATTTCAAACAGCTACCGGGACAAACATTTCAATTGGTTTCGGTTCAGGAGATGTTTGGCAAGGCATCTGTAGCTGCGATAGAAAGACCAAGGTGTTCTTCACTGATAAGACATTAAATTCAGAGCTGTACAGAACGAAATGTCTCCAAAAGCAAATATTGCCATTCATCAGATCCCACAATGAACCTGTCATGTTTTGGCCAGATTTTGCAAGCTGTCATTACAGTAAAACAGTGCTACAGTGGTATGAAACCAACGGGATTCAGTTTATACCGAAAGAACTCCACCCACCAAACTGTCCGTAGATCAGAACGATAGAGAGATTGTGGGCTGTTATGAAGAGGGCTGAAGGTGAAAGGTGTTGTCAAAAGCATCAATGAATTGAGAACCAAGTGGAATAAGATTGAAACGTATTCCGGGAAAAGTCCGCAAATTTCTTCGAAACTGAGATGATTTATTTTCTCTCTAAAGTGTGATGTGATAGGAAGCCACCACCAGTGCAGGACTTGCCATGGCGTACAGTTCCTCCTAATGGCAAGATCAAACTGTACATTCCTGTAATCCTCACTATTCCGTTGTATGACAAGGCCAAAAACGGGGGTGGTGGACCTTTAGCAGAAGCACTTACACGAAACCCACGGAAAGGATAGAGAATCTCCTTCCAACGAAATACACATTAAGATTTTCGTCTGGTGGTTTTTTAAGAACAGGGTTAGCAAACTCACTGTAGACTGTCGGAAGATAATTAGACCTTCGCTGATCTTGATCATAACGATTTCCATCAAGGAAAGCATAATGCTGTCATCCATGAGTTGGGCCAGATAACCACGAATTCCTCATCCAGCTCACTTCGTCTGGCACCCTGTATTCCTCCTTACCCTTTGGAATATATGTATATAATGTTCGTTATAGAATAAAGTATATGTATTTACAAAATGTAACCGAAAGTCACTGGATTGTTACTGCAAAATAAAATTTGGATATGCAGGGTTGCGGCTTATCATTTTTGACTCAGGCATATTCATTTGTCAATATCTCCTTTCAGAGGGTCGATTTGATATTATGATGTATGATGAACTTGTAGTGCATGAGTAGACCTATAACTTTGTTAACAGTCACATTGTTTAACTCCTATATCTTCGACATGAGAGCGTATATTCACAGTGATCTTCACGATGATAATCGTGCGTGATCTTCACCGCGAATATCAACGTGAAGATCACTCTGAATATACGCTCTTATTCCTCAGATATAAGAGATAGAGCTATGTATTGTTAGACCAAGTTGTAGATCAAATAAAATTTCAATGAAAAGATATTTCATTTGTTTTGTTATTTTGAGAATCAACATGACTATTCTATAGGTCGAAGAAAGCAATTTTAGTGATCAAGAGCCCGATTCGATGATTCCTGAAATAAATATAATATCTTATTGTAATATCCCTAAATACATATATTAAAAAACAATCATGTACTGCTACTATCACATGCCAGTCTTTTATGGAATAGAAGTTGTAGTTTAAAAATAAAATTGTAATGAAAAATGGTATGCTGAAATGATTAAAACAAATTGAGTATTACAAGCATTACATTGTCATGCTGTCTCTGTGCTGAATTTGAAATTGCTGAAATTATTAACTAAAATGAGATTATAAAATACACCCTTCTTGAACACGATCTTCAGTCGCATCCACTCACTTTCCTATTGTCAAGCTGACAACGTTACCCATGCTACGCCAACCAGCTTTTCCATGCTGAAATGCTGAAAAATGAGTAGAAAACTACTGTAGAAAAATAATTAGTGTGATACCACAATGGAACTGACTTCTGGTCTTGACAGACTAATCTCTACCTAGCTCTTGCGGCACGTCAAGCCGGCCAGTTCAGCGCAAGGGTTTTTTTATTTTCTCTCTAAAGTACACATAAAGTCGAACATTTTAGTTAAAACAGAATACTATTTTGTTAATGAATATCCGAAATATGCGCAATAGTCAATGTTCCAATTCTAACTGGGCCACATCTTATCGGTTAAGTTTGTCTGAATCCTCTTAAATAGCCTGCAATTGGAAAACTTGTTTAGAACAATTTTAAAAGTAATAGAGATGTCAACTTGATTTAATGCTTTACTGAAGTTAGTATACAGTTACCTCTATCCATCGCATTCATGAGAATGTAAGAAAATTTAGCAAATTATTTGTCGTTGAACGTCCTTTAGCAAAACCAAGTTGTTTCTAGATATTACTTTTTTATAGACTGTTCCGAAAAATACACCTTTCTTTCTCAAATGAAAAAGACCATACTGTGATTTTTTAATCATTTATTCTCAAACATTGTAAATATCACTGTTTTCTTTCCATCTACATTTAAATTTGTTTAATTTTGGCGTTGGGTAGGCGAATTCTCTAACTTCTCCTTTAACACTTCTCATAAGCTTCGCACAGTTCCTTCTCCTCATCATTTTCACCACTTTTGGCTAATCTTTCTTAAATTTTTCAACACTATTCAGCGGGTTTCACGTGTTTTCTCAGCTTCGCCTTCGTCAAAGCCCAGAAAGTTCCGATAGGACGAATCTCTGGGCAGTTTAGTGGATTCATCTCCTTTGGCACAAATACGAGATTATTCCTTTTGTACCTCTCTAGTTCATATTCGTTTCTGGTAATTTCATTTGAAATATGTTATTTTATCAAGTGACATTGAACAAAGAAAATAAATATAATATGTTTTTAAATTGTTATATAAATATAGTCAAGCTTCCTACAGTACGGTCCATAAGGATCTTACAATAGGATCCGGCATTGACGAATACACGTAGTATATGGGGTTTGTGAACCAAAGTCAGTTTTTGA
The DNA here is from genome assembly GCA_034211315.2 of Aedes japonicus. NCBI lineage: Eukaryota > Metazoa > Arthropoda > Insecta > Diptera > Culicidae > Aedes > Aedes japonicus. The sequence goes on along the minus strand of JASCZW010016385.1, from coordinate 15,871 downwards.
GTGAATCTGAAGAGATAACTTCTGGAAGTCTTTGGCAAAATTGTTGAACAATAGTTGACCACCTTTTGACCACATTAAACTACCGATAGGAACCCAGCTGTCCTTTTGAAAGATATGGAACAACCGTAACAGCTAATATCATAAAAATGGTCCTAGAGCTCCACGGTTTTTTATTTTGCTGAACCTCATATTGATGACTCATTAGTATGAATTCGATGTTATTACCGGATGATGGTCCTATGGGCCTACCAGGTTTCCATGAAATGACCACATTTACGGTTGTTCTAGCTCTTCCGGAGAGTCACCTGGTAGGCCCAAGGGACCATAATCTGGCCATGACATTGCATTCATGCTTATAACTTATCAACAAGTACTTTCAAAGAAGCTGCTGATCTCTAGAGCCATTTTCAAGAAATGGCCACATATATGGTTGCTTCATTTTCCGGAAGGCCACCTGGTAGGCCTTTGGGACATTCCAGTCATCACATTGAATTCATGGTAATGAGTGTGTGTATTGTGTGTGTTTGTCATCCTCTACCAACCGGGGGAGATTTACCGGCCTCAAGGAGCGAATAGCCTCTATAAAACTGAGACTATCCGTGAAAATGAAGTACTGATCCGGTGTTAACGAGGCAACAATTTCTAGCGTAAAGTGTATTGCCGCTAATTCAGCGACATATACGGAACAAGGAGCATGAAGTTTACGATTGGCGCTATAAATTTCATTAAATATTCCAAAGCCTGCTGACTCCTCTATCAATGATCCGTCAGTGAAGAACGATTTAGTGGAATCAACTTGACCAAACTTTGCATAAAATATCACAGGAGCAATCATAGGACGATAATGCTTTGGTATTCCATGAAGCTCCTGCTTCATGGATAAATCAAAATGAACCAAATTGTCGAAGTCGGAGAAGCAAACACGATTGGGAATGTTCGGCGAAGGGCTGACATCCTGTGTTATGTACAAATGGTACAAGGTCATGAAGCGGGTTTGAGGATTCAACTCAAGGAGCTTCTCAAAATGTTCGATTACCTGGGGGTTCATAACTTCACACCTGGTGAGGAGCCGGAGAGAACTTTCAAATGCTGATGAGAAATATTTTTTTTGTTTGCCCCAACTAAAAAAATCAACATGTTAAGAAGTCCTATATTGTTTACAAAAAATCATAATAACTTTTGTTTGACATACGATAGAGACTATTTCAGCACACCAAAAGTTGTAACTTTTATTGTTCTAGAATCAATGGCATAAAAACTTTGCTGAAAATTTTTAAATAAAAAAAGTTACAGCAAAATAATTGGTTTTTAAAGGAACATCCTTAGCTACACACTAAGATATTTATAACAGAAATCTGTAAAGTTTTACCGAATTCTCAATAGCTGAACGTTCGGTAATCCGATTTTACGGATTTCGGTGAAATTTTGCAGAGATCTGTAAAATGTACCGGATTTCGGTAAAATTTTACCGAAATCCGTAAAATTGGATTACCGAACGTTCAGCTATTGAGAATTAGGCAAAACTTTACAGATTTCTGTAAAATAATCTGAGTGTGTACGTAGTAAAAAATGCTTTAATTCGGTAATATAAAAAATTACAGAAAAATTGCTTGAAATTGTTCAATCTACAATTTTTCCGAGGAATGTAGCCTTTATTTCTGCAAATAAAAAAGTTAGATTTTCGATTTCTCTGAAAATAAGGACCATCCTGGTTTTCATTCTTACCAAAAGAAGCGCCTTGTAATTAGAAACAACTTTTTAAAAGACAATTGTGCCCCAAAACTTCAAACTTAGGTTGAAAATTTATCTTTCCAGCTAAATTCGCATTTTGGACCACAGTATATTGGCTTTGGACTGACTTTCGCTGTTATTGCCCCTCCAAACGCTGCAAAATGAAAATCAAAATGAAATATTTTCCGACCCGATTTATGAATTCCAGAGACACGCAGAGCACCAGAGACGGCAGAGAGTAATCCTGTCCTGAACATGTTTCTAGAATATTTTTTTTAAATTTGTTCCTTACATCGAAACATTTCTTTCGCCGTTCCACACGCTCTAGTTCGAGAACCTCTGTACGAGCCGTGTGCATCTCCATCTGCATTGCTAGGGCACAATTTTCACATAATTGATAGCTTTCCTTCACTTTCAGCGCCTTTATTTTTCACAAGCATCCTAAATGTAACATTCTGTAAATGACCTGACTAATAACCAAATTAATTAACCACTGATCGCTTCCCGTCACCACCGAATGTGACCCAAAAATCCGTGTCGTGCTCGTGGCAGTATTAGTTTCAAATTCAGTCATGTGTAACAAGAGGAAAAAGAAACTTTAAACAACCATCGCGGGTTGCTGCGGTAGCGGCCCCAATGGTCAGCGAGAAATCCTAGAGAAACGCCAATCGAGACAAATTGTCGTTGTCAACCAGCCGAAGTGACGCAAAGTCATATGAGCGTTGACAAGGGAATGGGAATATGATTTAATCAACGTCGTCTCCAAACGGTCACAGATGCCGGTGGTGATGCTCGGTGATATGTAAACGTTGAGTGGTGACTGGTGAATGCTTCTTCGCCTTTCCTGATTTCATACCGAAAAATAAACACCGACGACAAGTTTGGATGTAAATATATTTGTGGGCGACCATCATCCTATGGGAGAAGGTACATCGCACCAAGTGAAGTTTGTCTTTGAACTTGCGTTTTTCTCCTCGGATCCTCTTCTCGTGATCTGTACCTACATATATTTTGCCGACGGTGGTGATTTTCATGACCAACTTATAGATGCATTTTTTTACTTCTATTTCACTCTTGTGCGCGTTTCGGGATATATGCATACCCTGAGTCTGAATTGAGATGCCTTCCTCCCTTGAACTCGCTCGCTTGCTTGTGGACACCATCACAGCGTCGAAATGGATATCTGAATCGATTTCACTGATCGAAATTTTTCAGAAAACATTCCTTTTCGACTCGGTTCCGAGCGCCGGTGGTGGTTTAATCATATTTTTCATTTCACTATTTTCTTTATTTATAACGACCGTGCGATGGGGCGAGAGTGTCACATTCATCATTCACGGCTCTATTGGTTGTTGTATCCCATTTATTGGTGTGGAAAACGACCGATTAATTGCCTCTCCTGCTGCGTGCTGCTTCTCTCCCTTCAACCAACACGGGTTTAGCGATGGTCAGTACATTTTCAGCCTTGGGACGCTGGTTGTTTGAATTTATCGGCGTTCTGCATTCAAGTTCGAACGGGTCCGGAATCAAGACCACCAATCCCGTCCTTCGTGTGTACACATTGAGTGACAACAATTCTCTCTATTTCTTTCTTCCTGGTGGATAATTTCTCTCAGTGTGTTCAGTTCATTCTAAATATACCTAATGGTTTTTTTTTATTGAAAAGTGCTTTAGTCTCAGCATGCGGTTGAAATTGATCGTGGAATCTTTATATAATAAGTATTGATTTTCAATCGAAGCAGCCTCGCACGAGTACAATCGTTAGTTTTGAACTAGGCCTTTTCCCTTCCGGTTTACTTTCATACATTGGTGAGAACAATTCGAGTGCTCTGGTGCGCTATTGTGCGCATCCTAGGAATTACTGTACGCGGAAGTGATAGACCAATCCCGGAAGGTACTCTTCAATTGATCGGTTCTTTGTGAGATTCCAGTGCACTGTTGATGGACGTTTTTGATTCGCAATGTACAGTGTATCGCAGAGCTTTGGAATGCATGTATCTAGCCGCGCATATTACTGCTTGTCTTTAGCATGAAATTTGAACTCGTAAATATTATAAGTTTCACACAGCGATCAATCATCGTTCTGCTGCTTAAGGGGTGTATGATCTCATGTTGGACAACGATTCCAATATTGATACAATGTGAAAGTTTAACATTAGAAGCAGTTCCCAGTATTGAAACTGTTCAACCAAGTTGTTTTTGATTGGATGAATGTTTAATAAACGGATTCCTGCTTCAATACGAGATCATCTACCCTGGTTATTATTTGATACATCTAAGTGTAATCCTATCTAGCGAGTTGAATTTCTTCTTTTGAGTGAATATGGTGATGGATTCTAATGTCAAACGGGAAGTTGTGGTGCCAGAGACGTAATCGATTTCATAAATTGGCAAGTATTTTTTCGGATGCGCTTTTGATCCGTGTTTTGCCGCACATGTCAGCTTTTCCGTTTCATTTTCGTCATTGTTTTTCACTCGTGTGTAGTTTTTGGTGAAAGTGAGCGCCAAATGGAAGGGTAATATCGCGTTGCAATTGGATAGGTGATATTCTAATAATAATAATAGATGATGTCGACGAGACAAAGTAAGAATTGCACCTTTCATTGTTTATTTGTTTATGCGTTGTAGTTGGATACGGATTGACTATTTTACATATCAGCGCGAGTGAAAAGGACTAGTAATTTCGCAGCAAGTTTGAATTGCTCAATTGCCTATAATTGGATAGAAAATTAGACACAAAAAGAACAAGACCATGAAGAAATCTGATTGAAATTCCTAACATTTGCCTTCTGCCCTTTTTCTACATGTATATGGCTAGATTCAGTTAGATTCGATGGGATTACTCGATTGTTTACTTGCCCAAATAGATGTTTCTGAGTTTTCCCATTTTTTTTAACTATAAAGTGACAACGTAGAAACTATACACTTTATTTTTTTTTAAACTTTAACAGGATTGTATTTCTCACTCATTGAACTTTTAACAACAAGGTCTTTTCAAGGTATCAAACTTACATTGTTTTTAATGAACTTCGAATCTCTCTTCTTTATAAATAATCACAACTCGAAGACGCTTTTAAAAATAGTTGCTAGCCACGCGCATGAGCCCAAATCTCAACCATACGTGTTTTTAATGAGTTCAAACACATGTGCTTCAAGTCGCCCAATTTTTCTAGCATGTATCCCCAGATATTGAGGTACACTGGGTTCAAATCAGAAGTCCAGTAGGTTTAGAAATCAGGACGTTCAGAGGAACTGATGAAACATTTGCTTTCACCACTGCTGATCAACTACTGCCTTATGCGCTTGAACTGACTCCTGTTGGAAACAAAAATTTTAAAAAATTTCTTAGCACAGAGAAGTTGGCGATCTTTGATAACGTATTGGAAATAATGCTCTTTGTTTATTTTCACGCCCATTTATATAAACAACAGGGGTAATTTGCCTTTAGACGATACGGCACCTAAAGCCATCACCACAGAAGCACATTAAAGCCCCATTCCAAGTAAATTTGGACGCATTTTAGTGATCATAGCTCAGGAGTTAAACAACATATATGCTTGATAAAAATGTCAAACAAAAAGGGTATTTATTCAGCTTTCAAACGATGTATAACAAATTATCACATTTCGAGAACTGTCGCACTTTACTAGCGATCGATGCCATCATGATCTGCACAGTCGCTGGTGACACTGTACCGGCGAACTTATTCCACTTTAAACGCATTTGTTGTGCATTTGTCACTTCTTTACCACATCCTCGAAGTTTTCGCTAGACAATTGCCCAATATTTTTCGATCTGTCTGAGCTCCGGGCAATTCAGAGGATGAATCTCTTTGGCGACGAAATTAACATTGTTTGCAGCATACCATTCTAGTACCTCCATTGAGTAGAGGCAGCTGGCTATATCCGGCCAAAACATAACGTTGATATTGTGTTGCCGAATGAAGTGTAAAATCCGCTTTTTCAGATTAATGTCAATGTAAACCTTGGACGTCATCGTGTGAGATGTGATGAAAATCATGGTTTTAATGCACACATCTGGGTTACCTCAACACTTTTCTCCTTACCTCTTTGTCCCTAGTGCCACTTTTATGATAGATGCGCTGTGCTCTATCCACACTCAGGGTATCCTTGTAACGTTTGATGACAAGACACACCGTTAACTTCGGGAATTTTAACACTTCTGCTATTTTTGAGGCAAACCACGAAGGATTCTCAAGATGTTTGAGCACAGTTAATTCCCAAGTTCCATGATCCCTAATTTCGCGATGCGTCGATCAATCGAGAAAACTTTTCACCCATTTCTTTTTCAATGAAACATCAACAAATGCCTGTCAAACGTTTTTTGTTCGAACCACCAGGGACGCGATGGTGTATTAAACCGTCCGTCCATATTTTCTTTAAATCGAGCTTTAGTATCGTCCAACCCATCGTTTGTCAGCTGGTATCCCACGGAGATTTGCTCCATGTAAACGATCATTTTGTTTATTCAAAGACACTGCCAAAGCAAACAATTTTTCTTCTGAAATAAAATATGGTATGCCCAGCGTGCGTCTTAAGCAGCGCCCGTGATCTGGCAACTCTGTCAGCAGTATTCTTGCATGTCAATCCGTGAATACTATGTTTTTTTTTAAAGCCGCATATTCAAGGTCCCGTTTCAATATATTTTGCATGGATGTGCGGCTCATTTTCATTTCATACGAGCAGGATTTCTTCGAATTCACTTCTTCACTGCTTTGACCGCTGAGGGAGTGCGCACAAGTAACAATTTTAGTTTTATTCCAGCCGTATAGCACTCCTCCCGGCATTGTTGATAAAACTACACACACAACTGTTTTATTTATCAACACCTCCTCTATGCTTCTTGAAAGCCTAAATTTGTACAAAGCGGCCCAATCTATAGACAGTTGTGAAAATAAGTTAATAAAACCTTTATAAATCCATAAGGATTTTGAAAATGTTCTAGTGAAAGATGTTATGAGCACTTGAGAACCTTCATAAAACCTTTTGGCATCCACGAAAACCAGCATACGGTCAAATGGCCACAGCTGTCAAACTTCACTATTATAGCGTGGTTTGTTTTTGTTGTTCTGCTTTGTCCGATTCTCTGCACTTCTGATTTATTAAGTAAATAATATCTGAGAAAAAAGTTCTAGTGTTGCGAGAAATTTTGTTTGATATCAAAATATCCAAAACAAATTGAGTTTTACAGCGTAATATGCTCCGAATTATATTCGCATTTAATTTTATGGTGAATATTAGTACGATAATATCTAAAAATTAATGTATCTAGGCAATTATACGAGTTTAAAACAACAAAAATAAAATTGAAACAAATATATTCGAAATCATGAATTTCCGGAAGATTGATGGATAAAAAATGCCACCATGGTAACCAATTTACAGTTTATTTGCGTTACATTTGAAATTTTTTGCATTTATTTTTCCACATTCAAATTATTTCTTACATATCAATTCAGTTTTGCCGAAAATTCAATTTATCTTCGCAATGACTAATATAAAACTATTTAGTTATTTAGTGACTTCCGTCAATGCCAATTTGCCGTTGAATGCATTTACGGGAGGCAAAATGGTTTTTAAAACGCATTTTCAACTGACCATGACCATGACCATAACATAATATGAATGAGTTCCAAAACGGCATTTCAAAACAGCATATTACGAGTCCATAAAGTCGAAATAAAACTTTATTAAGCCAATACTTCCTTGACTATTTTTATAATGCAATCACTTAATACTTTTGTTCATGCAAAAACTAGCTTTAAGTTCCATATATGCATTTTATAAACCCTATCCTGAATTATTTCACACCCTAGAATTGTATAAGCTCATTAGAATGATTAGACAAGTGTGTGTCCTTCTACATAGCGTAATTTTACTCTCACTCTCATTTTGGACATCAAAAACGATTGAATAGGTAGCAAAGTCACTTCGGATTAGATACCCGATTGTAGACACATCAACTATGAACAATATAAGTAATCTAGAGATGGATAGGAGTCAGTACACTTTGGAACATCACACGGAATAGATTGTCGTTTCGTGAAATACAACCAAACTAGTTCAATCTAATTCTAAAATCGGTGAGTTGTATATTCGCGACCTGGAACTCCAAAAGAAAAGGACATTAGTCCGTTTCCCACCGCCAGCTTCTCTTTCTCATCGGCCGCAGTGAGATCCCAGACTCAACAATACGAGTTAAAGAAATTTGAGAAAACAAGGTTTTAAAATCGTTGTAAGAAAGCTTTGTAGGTTCTTACAAACCTGACTAAAATATGAAATCTATTGGCACCTCTTGGTGCCATAATCAAACCATATTGATTTCTAGTGGCTTTCAAAAAACTTTAATAAAACTTAATAAAGCTGGATGGTTTTGGCAATGTTACTTGGGCGTGCAAGGCGTTTCTTAACGGGGTTCGTCTTGGGAACAACAATGCATTGAAACATTTATGGTCCTGTACACAAACAGTCTACTCAACTTCCAATGCGACAGCTTCCGTCTTATTTCCATGTCTATGAATTTGTCAAGATTCAAGATCCAAATTTGTTCTCCACATGAATCCATTTTTGTTTTCGAAAATTAAAGAACACAAATTCAGTTTCTTGTTCACGAATGAACTGACAACAAGTCACAGTTTCAAAACGAACACAAGGGGATCGCCGATATTGATATAAGTTGTACTGAGGGGATTACAAATGAGTGTATCACTTTTGTGTTCCACCCTGTAGAATATCTCTTTCTACTGCTTGTTTTTCTAAACTTTGAGCTCATCAAACTGCTTCTTTGGCATCATAATATTTAAAAAAATAGTTCTATGTACATATAAGAAATCTTTCCATCTCCAACTTAATTGCGATTGGATTTCAAGTTAATCAATGATTAATTGATTTCTCCAAAAATAACCATCTGATATGAATGATCCCCCTTTTTTTTAAGGGAACACTGCCTACTGTATGACATGTTTTTGAAGTGATGATCATTTTTGTAGCTCTATTCCACCCTTGTCAAATTGGAATTACTGCCTGAAAATGTATGTATGCAACTATCCCAACCCATCAGGATAAACGCGCATGTTGATGAAGAAAATCTATGTGATTTGCACCTTGTTGATGCTGTGAAACAAACATGTTAGAATTCGTGAACTATTCATTGATCGCAATGAGCAACGTCAATAAGGTTGAAGCTCTTTACACTGGTTTTAGCACGGCTATCGACCGTAGTCTTGAAGTTAATAAAAAATAGGATTTGGAAATAAGTTTCTTAAATGCATTCAATCGTATTTCAAAAATCGGTAATTGGTTGTCAGTTTCAATGGGAAAAAGTCACTCTCTGTTCATGTGTTCTCTAGAGTTCTCCAATGCTCACATCTAGGACCTCTGTTTTTTGTATTGTTTGTCAATGATATTTCTTACATTCTTAAACAGGTCAAAATTCTCATCAATACTGACGACATGAAACTATTTATGGATATTAAGAATTACAAAGATAATGTAACTTATGTGAACGAAATTCTAATACTTGACAAATGGTGCAACAAAGATGATTACAAAAAAAGTAATAAGCATATGCAATGAATCAACTCTTTTACTGCATTTCAGGTGCAACAAACATTATAAAGCTTGATGCACTTAGTAATTGGTCGCACAGATTGAGACAATTTTTTGCCAAAAAAGTACATTAAGGTTAAGGTTCCCAGTTGAATTGATACTTTGGATTTTATACCAGAGCAACTGGGGTGTGAAGTAAATACGCTTACCATTACCCCACTGACGTCTAGAGGTTTAAAGGTTATAGGTGGTCGAGATCACGATACAAAATCGGTGAAATTGCTCTACTTCGCATGTTCACAAGCGCCATGTAGTGATCGGCTTCCGAACCACTCTTCCGGAAGCCCTGAACCTTCTGAACAAGTTTGCTGAATTTGTGAACTTCCTAGATTAGTGGGATCACGATATAAAATCGTTCAGAAATGCTCTGTTTTACATGCACACTAGCATAGTGATCGCATTTCGAACCACATACTCCTCCTTCTGAAAGCTCTTGACATTTTGAACAATTTTGCGGAAGTCAACATTTTTTGCAGTTAATCAAAGTTTCAAGATTTAGAATCATAACTTCTACTGTTCTCGATGAGTATATACTTTTGACTGGTAGTGGTAGTGAACTAATTTGGTGAAAAATCTTGTTGTATTGGCCTTATCTGATCTAACCTACACACTCAATTTGTTCGGTAAAATTTCAAACAGCTGAAAAGTTCGGTAAACTCTAAAACGATTATTAAAAATTGAAAAAAAAACATACACAGATAGTCAATTTTACCATTACTGAGGGTTAGGATGACTATTGCAGTATATTAGTTTTGAACCGACTAAGATCACGGCCAAAACGACCATTAAAAATAGTTGATTCAACACTTACCATAATGTTGAAATAGTCCTTGTTTCTATGATCATAGTTAAGAATGCCATGAACGTGGTGAATTCGTCCATTTTCATGGTTATTGTAACCATTATATCCCATCTGGACCATGATTTAATTGTCGGTATAACGATAGAATTTTTCTCAGAGTAGGTTCTTACAAAATGTACACCGACTGCTTCATTCCAACGTTATCTATTGATGGAAAAATAGAACATTTTTCTAATGTTTCTAACATTTCCTGAGCTGATGATTCAAAGTTTTCTGAAATTTTTAGTTGTATAGAAACTCGGTACAAATTTACGGACCCCAGTTAAAAAAACTAAGTTTGTAATACAAATGCGGCCAGTACGAGGAAGCATCCTGGAAATAATTGGGTAAGATGACGTCCAATTTTCACTAATATTCATGGTTACAGCATATCAAAGACCGTCAAAGCGACAAGACCTTCGGTGTTGCATTAACCGCAAAGATGATTCTGTAAAACGAATAAATTTGAACCTCAACGCATTTTGTGAATCTACAAAAGAGGAAAGATGCGTGGACGTGCCATATCATACACTCCCAGTTAAGTCAGTATAATAATTTAATATATAATAAAAACTAATTCTTTTGTACGATTTGCTACGGGATGGGGCCTAAGCAGTTTACTTGGGATATTTGATGTAATATATAATTAGAACTGTAATAATGTTGACGTAAGCCCCTCTGCTTATTTCTTATCTAACCTTCAGAAACGAGCATTAGACCTTCAGAAACGAGCATTAGACTCAGAAAATGGCATAGCGATGAATAAAAGATCCCAATTGCAGGGGCTTATTAAAAGCATGCGAATTGCTTTCCGATCAGAAAAATATTTTCTTAAGCTCCGCAATCCGTACCTAAACTAACCATATTATATGAGTGCGATTCTGTGTATGTGTGGATAGATGAAATGAAATAGGCCATTTCAGGATTTGCTGCTAACGACAATTTCCTCAACATCACATGATGATACAACTTGCGATCTATCACCCGCTAAGCACGAACTTTTCACCGAAGGGTTTCCAACGAGTGATGCTCGCGTCCTTTCGGATGCCAATGAGCTATCTCACCATCAGAGCTTAAAAATATCATATTCAATTCTCAAATTGCACCCTAACTGAGTCAAAATATTATTCATCACGCACAGTTTCTAGCGAACATGAAGTAAACACAAATTTGCCTTCATGAATCTCTTGTGCAGGGTGAATCAACTTGTTTTGTGTTGCTTTACTTTGATCATTCATTCGTTCTAGAAAGCAGTGACTGTACGTAAGCGCAAACAACTCATTCAATTTCAACGTTCTACCGTGAAGACGAAAGAACAGTCATTCATTTGGAGAATCAATGAAGTGGAAAAAACTAAAACTTCTCGAATCGATCCTGTAAATGCCTTTTCTCGAACAAATGCCCCTAAACTTTGTAGCGATTTGCTCCGCCTTTTGGCTTCCTTTGCCTTCAGCTATGTTCGGGAATATTTGAAATCCTGTGGCAGAAAAAATCACTCACGAACGCAAAAATGAATGACTGGTTACCAGAACATTCAGTCAAGCAACCAAAATCTCTTGAGGCTTGAATAGCCGTGTGCTTTGCTGTGATGTGATTGACTTGTGTGGAACACAAGGACAACGGAATGACTGAGCACAGCAAAATAAGTAAACACGAATATATTACGTGACTGATAGAACGAAATGAAGAGAGTGAAAATTGTACACACTGAATATTTTTTCATAGTCATCGTTCACGATGGGTGTCAATTTTTTCGAGCTCTGCTCACCATCGTCTTATTTATCCATGCCACCGGCGACACATCCTCGCACTTTTTCACTTCGAAACATTATGCCCACGATTTTCACACGTCTGTCCGGTAGAATTCTGTTCGTTCAATTGCATCAGCAATTTTCCGTAGCTTACTCAGTACCAAAAATCAGATCTAAAGAATTTAGTTGAATTAGCAGCCTTTACACATCATGTTGACAACTGTGAACTGTTGAAACAGCAATTTCAATCTATTAGAAATTCGAGCGATAAAACATAGCTGAAAAATCAAGACGTCAGATCTTCAGCGCGGTTTGCTTTGATTTCTAGAGGCTAGTATGCAGCTGAAAAGTAGTATGCATTAGTATAGGACAAGTAATCCCGAATAAAAAAATCCCATTAATTTACAATTGAATTTATTGTAACCTTACAATAGAATCTATTGTATGTACAATTAATAATTTTGTTCACAACGCTAAAATGATAATAGGAATTATTGTTACTACAATAGAATCTAATGTAAATTGAGACATCGACATTCGAAAAGGGGGCTTGTTATGTATCTTATCTATAGAAAAAATCATTAATTTTCCGAACAAATTTGAGTCAATTACTATTACATTGCTTCTATTGCTTCAGAATTGTTGAAAATCCTAGAATAAGGAGTCAATTCCAGATCTTTTGTAATGACAATAGGCATTTTTCATTTATCTAATTCATGAACAATAAGATTCAGGGTCAGAAATAGATTTTAATATGGTTTTATATTATTGTAGCGTAATTGTATGTTTTTTTTTAACCGGGATGGCCAAGAAATGCATTTACTGTCGGATTTACTTACCTTGTATGCAGCTGGAAAGAAGGGCAAACTACGGACGGTTTCGTGACGTTAGCAACGCCTACCCATGTAATCTAAATGGGGCTGAGATATTTTCCTTGCGGTATAATATTTCGTTCGATTAGGAGGAGCAATGAAAACTGATAAATCACCCATACTATAGCAGTTGTTCAAATTACTTTGGTAGAAATGGTAAAATTACTGCTGGTGTTTATTTGCCAGCTGCGTACTAAGCTTAAGGTAGGCTTCCACAAGGAATCTTACCTTAACAAGATCCTGGCGTTATGAAAATTTACTGTGCTTTACAAAAATGTTTAGTAAGTCAAAACTCTCCGATTGGTGGATAGAACTTCAAATTACATTCACTACGTGGCGCGCACTAAGGTAGAAATAAGAAAAAACACGGTATGCCCCTCTAACTTGGAAAATTGGACTAACATCTCTAACTTGGAAAACGATGAAAATTTAAATCAACACTTCACTTGACCACTTAAAAAAAAGAAGCGTAAGCACCAAGGGATGGATTGCTCAGTAAACATTTCTGCTGTGCTATTTCACTTTAGTGTGTTTTCAAGCGTGGCAATGTTCTGGGTGTTACTGTAAGGTGCCGAAGGTCAATTTGTTATGTTTAGCTGTACCTGGAAACCAACAACGCATATATGCAAGGTTGCTGGATTCTTATTTCTAAAAGCTAAACTGTCAAAAGTGTGCCTCAGTGTGCCACACAAGTGATATGGACTGTTAATCGAAGTTCCGCAGTTATGTAACATATTCGTCTAGTATGCAGGAATTCGTGGCTGGCACACTGTTCGTAGCGACTTACCCTTTGTTAGCACTTGTTCAAACAACAACTAGTAAACACGAGCAAATTCTTCAAAAATTTCATTTAACAATGCTGATCCTTGACAAATAGTCCTATTTTTTCTACGGCTTAAACAGTTCTTCAGTGTCGAGTACTCGACCTCTAACTTGTTAAATTACGAGTTACTTGATGTACATATAACAACATTTTTGCCTTGTGGTCAATTATTTTTTGTGTATAATTTACATGAAAGTCCTCACACTCACCAGAATGAAAGTCCGTTGATGAAATGTTACTCTCTGATGAGGTTACATGACGTTAGTTGTCAGTATTTCATGCGGAATTTTTTCGCCTAAGGCCTCAAAATCACATGGCCTGCTCGAACATTTTTACAGATTTATTTTTTCCAAAGTTTGACTGTTAACAAAAGGCGTACTATGATTTGCGCTGGAACGGTGGATTCATCAGTAGGCCGAAAAATCACCAAAACAACTGTCCACTCTAATGCAAACGTTATGTATAAAATTTTATTTTGAATTGACAAAACTCCAACTAGAAAGTGTCTCACAATAGGTGTAACTTTTTTTAAATCTTGGTATGTTTCAGCTGGGTAATTTTAACAGGGGAATTGATCAAACCCGTTTTAAATATATTCTTTTAACAGTTTATCGCTAACGATAAATACGCGTTTCCAGTTGTTTATATTTATAAGCTACCCTGGAAGCCATAAGGGAGCAAGTTTTAAAGTAACAGTTGCAATAGCTTAGACCGTGTCAGATATTCAATAGCCTTAAGCAATTCGAAATGAGTAAGCGTTTTGTTTTTCGTACCTCAAAATGGTTCAAGAAAACTGGAAATGCCCATATTCAACACAAAGGAGGTGCCAGACAAATTGACGGAGGGGATTGGGTTGACGGAGCTGTCATAAGCAAGCCAAGGTCCAAAGAAGCGATTTTATTTTGGGATGTAAAGCTCTTCTTCCTTCAAGACAGTCATAATCAATAAAATGATCGTATGTATGGCAAAAGTCTAGCCAATATTCAAGAGATAAACTAAAGACTGTATTCGATGAAATTTGGACACACACAAAATAGGTCACCAAAAATTTTCCTTGAGCCCGATTCTTTTCAAACTTTCTGGAAATAAATTACTACTAAATGGTTAAGTTTTGACATCATTGGTTTATTGAACTTCTTCTCCCAACCCAAATCCTGCACCTCTGCCTTGACCTCTTCATCAAATTTGTAGGCAATGACTTGCTTACTTACTTTTAACCACACTTTCTTTAGTTCAAGTGCATTTTCTATCAGTTTTGGAGTTTAACGAGCTTTGCCTTCATGATTGCCCAAAAATTTTTCAATTGGGCGAAGTTCCGAAGTGTTTGGAGGGTTTACGTCTTTCGGTACAAAAACTACATTATTATCTTTGTACCAGTCTAAGACGGGCCGGGCATAGTGGCAAGATGCCAAATCCGGTCAAAATAGTGTCGAGCCATCGTAGAGATCTCAAGAAGGGCAGAAGTCATTTTTGGAGGCATTCGTCCTTGTAGATTTGTCCGTTGACGGTCCCAGAGGTGATGAAGAGCTGACTCATTTTGCCACATCCGCAGATCGCTTGCCAGACAAGGAATTTTTAGCGAATTTCGACAGTTTCTTCTTCCGTACACTCTCCGGAACGGCCAACTTAGAGATGGCGACGTAGTGTTTCTGTTCTGGCATTTGTTTGGTGTCGGCTTTAATGTAGGTCTCATCGTCCATCACAATGCAGAACGGTTTTGAGAGCCACTCCCTGTACAGTTTTCTTGCACGAGTTTTGGCCACCGAGTTCTGTTTATCGCTCCGGTTCGGTGCCTTCTGGACCTTGTACACATGTAATCCAGAACGTTTAATTGTTTTCTGCACAAAACAAACTGAAACTTTCGCCTTTTTCGCAACATCCCTGATCGAAATGTTGGGATAACGCTTAAATTGGTTCAATACTATCCTGGCCTTCTCCGGATTTGATGTGCCACGTTTTCCGCTTGGTTGTCTTACGGTCCTTCAACGTTTTGATCACATGAGATACGGTTGAATGTGCGATTCCGAGCTGTATTTCGATATTCAAACTGAATTAAAATGATTTGTTTCTATAACATGTATCTTTCAAATAAAAAATAAATAATATGACTTGGTTGATTTGTTTCGCTGTAATCCCATTTCATTTTAGTGACACCTGTTGTAAGACACCCTGTATTCAAAAAGAATAACCGTATACATTTGAAAAGAACTTATACAAATTTAGAA
>JASCZW010016384.1:0-18812 GCA_034211315.2 Aedes japonicus | reverse complement strand
ATAATTCCATGAATTATTACTGAAAAGCACCCACACTTCAAATCCAGAAAAAGTTTTTCACTTATGGGTCTTTCCTCAATGGATCCATTGCCTTTGGTGTCTTCAATTAAAACTCTTGCGCCTCCCGCACACTTCAGGGACCTAGTTCTGTTTATGTTGCTGAGCTGGCAGCAATCAATTTTCGCATATGGGATGATTTCCAACATGCCTGCAGATCTGTAGGCTGCTGCTTTCTACTGGTCGACCTGGCCAAACTGGTGCACTGATCGACTGGTGCAGATCTGCTGGTCGACCATTACTTCATCTTCTCGGGCAGCCTCAGTTCGATCGATGCTCTTCGGTCGAAGGAACCAGTAGACACTTATCGTATTTTCTTTCAAAATTAAGGTCAGTTTGTTGGTTGAAAGATCATAAATGGCTCCTCTTCACATTGCTAAATTCCAGAGTACGCTTTCGAGTTGGCAAATCGATTGGGACATGGGGTTGTCACATTTAATCATTCCTAGTGTTTCATCGAGGGCGTGGTTAAAAAACATGCACGTAAGTCCCTAAGCAACACACAAGTTTTAAAACGGTTGAAAATACTTTTAGACGACAAGATTTGGTTATAAAAAGTTTACTCAACATAAAATCATGAAGATGTGTTACTCGGGTCGTGACTTCATCGGTGTGATGAGTAGACTGATGTCCAACCACTACCAGTTAGATGCTTCGCAACACCTCGTGGACAGCAATCTTTGTCCTGAACATACCACACAACGATGGCACAGATGGCGACAACTATCTGATGAGGCTACACAATTCCATTCCCATTTCCTTTATCCAATCCATTCCGAACAAATTTCACCCCTTTTAACATCGGGTAAACCACGAATGATTGTTCCAAGTCTTACTAAAAGTGATATTAAAATCAGTATAGTATATCAAAACAACCAATAATTATCGGTTCCGTAAACTCCGTGAGCCTCACAGATAAATGAACTATAAAGGGTGTCCACGATGAAATTGACACACTATGAAATTGCTCTAACTTTTTAACCGTTGGGTAGAATTTAATCAAAATTTGGGTGGATTTAGTTCATAGTGTATTATTTACATCCTGCAAGTTTTAAAGTCCTGTGATCAAAACTCGCGGAAATGGAGTCGAAAGAACAGCTCGTGCGTGATAAAATCTTGCGCATTCATCACGAGAACAAGGATCTCTCGCATCGTTCCATCCTAAAACGTTGGGAATCGGATTCCACGGTGTCGCGAGTGATTAAGCGGTTCGAGGAACGGTTGACCATCGATCGGAAGCCCAGAAGTGAAGGAAAAAGTATTCCGTACAACACCAAAAATCACAACCGCGTAGTTGGGGCCTTCTACCGAAATCCGAACGCCTCCGTTCGGGATGTGGCTAAGAAGCTGCACCTAAGCCGAAGTTTTGTCCAGAAGGCCAAAACTAAGGCTGGGCTTCGAACTTTCAAGGTAGAAAAGGCCCCTAATCGCGACGAGAAGCAGAACAAGTCCGCCAAAACCCGTGCCAGGAAGTTGTACCTCAACATGCTGACGAAAGTTTAATGCTGCATCATGGACGACGAAACATATGTGAAAGCCGACTTCAAACAGATCCCCGGCAACTTGTTTTTCACGGCCAAGGATATATTCAGCGTTCCGGAGCATGTCCGCACTCAGAAGATGTCCAAATTTGCGAAGAAATTCCTGGTTTGGCAAGCCATCTGCACGTGCGGGAAGCGGAGTGCACCTTTCGTGACCCAGGACACGATGAACGGACAGGTGTACATAAAAGAGTGCCTCCAGAAGCGGCTGCTTCCTCTCCTGAAGGCCCTCAACGTCCCAACAATCTTCTGGCCGGATTTGGCCTCATGCCACTACTCAAGGACGTGCTGAAGTGGTATGCGGACAATAAGGTCAATTTCGTGCTGAAAATGTTCAAGCCCTCCCAACACTCCGGAGCTCCACCCCATCGAGAAGTACTGGGCGATTATGAAGCAGCACCTTCTTAAACGACCTAAGGTAGTGAAGACAGTCGAGGAACTGAAGAAAGTATGGGTTTACATGCAAAAACGGTTGATTCACAGGTTGTGCAGAATCTTATGGCTGGGGTTAAGGCCAAGGTGCGGGAATTTGCGTATGGACTGTAAATAAAATACGAGTAAAATGGTAAAATGAAGTTTAATAGTTATTTCTCAATCCCTGAAAATTTGATGGCAATCGGATGAAAACTTGAATTTTGCGAATCAATTTTGTGTGTGGCAATTTCATCGTGGACACCCTTTAGATAAAAAAATACAACCTTATTTCAAGATTCAAAACAATAAGTTATTTGTAATATGGTTGATGACTATTTAGAAATTGTTATTTGTTATTTGCATTGTTGAACAGTTAGCAACAGCACGCGCGAAGCTAGGGGATGATACTTTTCTTATAAGAAATTCTCGACAAAATCTTTATGTTTGCCTCAATAAACCTTTTCATCAATATTTGCCTTAGAATTCTTCTATCATGAATCCATTCCCAAAGTCTCAATCGTCCCAATAGACAAGTCTATTGATGATACTTCGAAGCGCCTTTCTCTATGCACGGTGATCAATTTGCAACATGGCCGCATGGGAGCTTCACCTTTACTTGGGTATTTCACCACCGAGAGATAATAAAGTGGTGAAATTGATATTGATAATTTTTGACGTTTGCTTCATGCTAGCAATTTGAATAGTCACAGTTTTTGAATTTGTATCATATTGGACATCGATAAGAGGCAACAACAGTACAACTCAAGGTATTCAAATGATTACGTATTTGTGTGATAGATAGAGACAATTTCTGCACAAATAAAGTCAAGAGCTCTTATATAGCTCTTGAAGGAATATTTCGACGATATCTACAATTTTAAAGAAGGTGAGAACAGACCGAGCAGTGAAATGGATCAGCTACCATCAACGTTCGTGAAAGAATTCCATGATGAGGCTAGTGTTCGAAAGATGAAATATAATTCGTTTGGAAGAACAGGATTATTTGTTTCGAAAATTTCTCTAGGGACTGGAACTTTGAGTAAACTTTACGGGTATGATAAGAGTTTCTTAGAACATTAATATTCCTTATCTGAAATTTGTTATTTATTTTAGAGATCTAGGTGAAACGGATGGAGCGAAAGCTGTTAATTTAGCACTAAGAAAAGGGGTAAACTACATTGATACTGCTCCATTCTATGGACAAGGGCGGTCTGAAGAAATTCTTGGATGTGCTCTAAAAGAAGTACCACGGCAAGCATACTATGTTGCAACCAAAGTTGGCCGCTACGAGATGGAATATGACAAAATGTTCGATTTTAGTGCTAAAAAGACACGGGAGAGTGTGGAAAAGAGTCTAAAATTGCTAGGAGTGAATTATATTGATGTTGTTCAGGTATCTACAATTTTATTCATATTCTACTGCTGTAAAGAAAAGATCGGTATGAAAACATCTATTTTGAATAGATCCATGATGTGGAGTTTGCTGCTGATTTGAACGTCATATGGAAGGAAACGCTGCCGGCGCTTGAGGCATTGAGAACTGAAGGGAAATTGAAATTCATAGGCATTTCTGCTTATCCTATGAATGTGTTGAAGGCAGCCATCGCCGGTGCACCAGATCGTTTTGACAGTGTTCTCTGCTATTGTCGCAATACTCTGATAGATGATTCACTCAAAGAATATCTTCCATTTTTTCAAGCAAACAATTTGGCTGTGATTTGCGCATCAGGTCATGGAATGGGTTTACTCACCAACTCAGGCCCGCAGGCTTGGCATCCTGCGAATGATCAAACGAAGAAAGTTTGTAGAGAAGCGGCTGAATACTGCAAGCAGCAAGGTGTTGAGCTAGGAAAATTAGCAATGTATCACTTCATTCAACTTGATGGACCTGCCACGTTTCTTACTGGGATGCAGAGCGAGCATCTTGTAGAAATAAATTTAGCTGCATTTTTTGATGGGCTGACAGACAGCGAACGTGAAGTGCTAACTTATTTGAATGAAAGGTATATTGGTGGATTTGAGATTGCAACGAATTAATGTTTTGTCGGCTTTTAGGTTGTTTCCAAACATTTTACAACGAAACTGGGAAGGAATAGAAGTGAGCCAATATTGGAGTGCAATGAAGTCCTTGGAAAAATCAACATAATCGTTAAAGCCAATTCGTTTTTAATTGCTGATGGATGTTGTTCTTTTTTATACGAACAAATAAAGTTTTACAATTTAAAATTGGCATTTTTTTTTCGAGTCGGTATCTTTATCACTGCGACCAATGTTTAGATCTACTCCTTTTTTTTAGCTTTAGATATTGTCAGCATTACCCAGACAACCACAAGTCGTATAACAGTGTTCAAAAAGAATCGTATAGACCTATATATTTAGTCAAAAGCACAATTGATTGTGGCGTTTATCGTATTATGTTTAAGTTAAATCGTAAATAGTGCAAATTTTCGACTTCTATACGATGTGTCAATTATTCATCGTACTGCGTCACAAACAAAATCGGATATACATCGCTAACCTTTTTAAATCGAATTTGTTATTACATATTCAATCGCATACGATATCAAATCAACTCGTATTAGAAAACAATGGAATTTGCACGTATATGGCCTCCACTTTTGCACGCATAAGCCATATTTTTGCATTCTATACGATTTGTTTACTCACATATATGTTTGTATATCATAAAAACAACTTTCAATATACGTGCATTTTGGTTGTCTGGGTACGCATCACTATTGCTAGAAATGATCGCCAATGTTAGATTTAAAGCGTTGTCCCAGGGCGGTATAACACACCGAATAAAGTGTACTACCGTACTGGGGTTTGTTCTCCAGATCTCAGAGGGTTCTAGTAGCCCTTTGCTGAAGAAAGTTAATCTTTTGTTGGAGATTGCTGGGCAGTAGCATAACAAGCGTTCCGAGTTTTCTTAAAATTGGCACAACTGAACTGTGTCCCACATTTTCCAAAGCATTTCATCTTCAAGCTAACCATGTCGTAAAACCTTGGATAATTCGACTACTAATTGTGTTCAGGCTCCTGAATTATCACGTTCTGATGGGTCAATGTTGTTTCACTAAATTAGAAACCTTACAAGATTTTTTTTTAAATGCCATTACGTCTGGCTGGACATAACATGCTCCACTAGTCTCACCCCATGGCTGCTGATCTCAAGTTCGCCGGACCACCAGCTTGCAAGGTCCTACTCAAATTGATCCAGTTACCTCGAGCCTTGAGTACCACTGCGTCTTGTCCCAGCCAGATTTGGGCCGAACATCGTTTTAGCCGGGTTGTATTTCGGGATCCTGACGATATAGCCGGCCCATCCCATCCTACCAGCCTTTTCTGGATGCTGGGTTCACCGTATAGCAGCGCTAGCTCGTGTTTCATCCTTCTCCGCCGTAAAGCATCTTGAAATGCACCTCCTTATATAGTCCGTAACGCGTCGCTCAAACACGTCTAGCGCATGCTGCTCTACTTCAAGCATCGCCCACGTCTACATAGAGAACAACTGGTCATATCAACGATTTGTGTGAGGTGACTCTCCATTTGATTTGCACGGAGAGTCACCTCACACGAGGCGAGAATTGTCACCTCGTATGTGAGAGGGAGTCGTGTCGACTCACACGCCACGCAGAATAAGACTGATTGTGCACTATGTACGGGGCTTAAGTTTTCCAGAATACAAATTTTGTGGAGTCCATAGTAGTCAAGGCTTCCATTGTTGATGCGTCACGGTTCCTGTTCCGCTCGTAGCCACCTACCAGCATGTACTTTGTTGGATGCGTTCACCTGTAGCCAATTCGTGCTGATTTGCGTTTCAATGGAGTCTATTGATCAGCCACTGTCGCAAATGTTCTGCCTACAGTATCCATATCATCCGCGAATCATATTGAAAATCGTTCCCCGCATGTTTAGACTCGCTCTCTATAGTATGCCTTCCAACGCAATGTTGAACGACAATTAGGAAAGATCATTGCCTTGTATTAAGCATTCGAATGATTCTGCCATAGTTCCGCTCGATCTGCGGCTTTGAATTCAATGAATGATGGCGACGTTGGGACGTGATATTCACGACATTCTGGAGAATTTGTCGCTACGTAAGGATTTGGTCGGTTGTTGATCGGCCGTTTGTGAATCCAACCTGGCAGTTGCTAACGGCGATAGTCGACGAAACAGTATTTGAGAAAGGATTTTGTAAGCGGTATTAGTGATCGTGATCGCTCTGTAGCTCTCACAGTACAACTTGCGCCCTTTTCTTAGATTAGACAAATCACTCCATCCTTCCGTTCTCCTGGTAGTTTTTCGCTTTTCTAAATCTTGACAATCACTAGGTGCATGAATCTTATCAGTTGAAAAGGTCCAAACTTGATGAGATCATCTTTACCAGCTGTTTTGTTGTTCTTTCGCTGTTTGATGGCCTCCTTAACGTCATTCATAGTAGGGGCTGGTACTTTCTCGTCTTTGCTGCAACTGGGATCAACACAACTCAACCACTGACCTACCCCGCAGTGTGATGTCATGCGAAAGTAACGTTCTTGGTACAAGTATCACTACATCCATGCCCTACGCTAAATTTTCGAAACTTCTATTCAATTTTCAATCTACCGTACACTGACGGAACTTTCAATTCTTTCTCTTTATATCGTTCATTCTAGCAAACATTACTGTCCACTCTTGGTACCTCATGGTGACGAGGGAACATCTCCTTCTACTTCTGTCAAACTGTTTTATTTCGATTTGCAGCGAATTCATATGATTTCATCAAATCAATTTGATGGAATCCATGAGATATACCCTTTGACAGCAACCTTGATAAACATCCTTTGAATGCCACTGATGGCTTTAAGACTGCTGTAGTTAGTACGACGAAAAGGTAAATGGAGCATGCGGTTATTACGCAGAGTGCCATGTTTACCTTGATTTGTTCCATAAAAATTGAGCAAAGTACACGACCTGGTAGAGTCAACGATCATTAGAGCCCAAACGATGTTCCTTTAGGCAAGTTCAATTGATTATGCTGGTCAAATGTCCCATTAGTACCATTCCTACGTTACTAGCTTTCGTCGTGAAACTCGGTTTAGGGCTGATTGTCTACAATTTGTCGAGTGTCCCATTCTTCCAAGCTCTTGCTCCACTTGGTTTAACCAACTTGCTCGCGAGTCGTTTTCCACGTCTCTATACGTAGAGACTACCAATCTTATTAGCGTCTTGTACATGGTATACCTTGTACGCCGGAATAGTTCACCAAACCTAAGGAACCTGTGGAGTCCATGATAAGCTTGATTTTAAACTAGAAAACGTCTCCAATTTTCTCTACTGCAATTGTGTTATCCGACGTCTCTAATAATTTGAGGTTTACCGGTTGCCATAGCTCTGACACGCTCGGTTCCTCCTGTCAATACACTGTTAATTAATTTTAGTTTATATTACGAAATCGAAGGTAGGACTAATGGCTGGCCCACAATTGTGGGTGAAATCTATTCATTCTAGACAAAATAATCAAAAGGCCGAAAGTAACATTTGTAAACAATGACATCAAGCATATGTTTTTGGATCTGCTTGCTCACACAAACAAAATAGCTCCAGAAACAGAGAAAGGGAGTTATTACCGTCCCGTCGGTAGTGGAAATAGATGTTAGCAACCTTGCATTTCTAGTAAATTTACGTTTTAAGGCATTGTTTACAATTGTTACTTTTGACCTTTTGACGATTTTGTCGAGCATTGTTTTCTGCAACGAAACTGATTTGTACGTTTTACCGCAGAAAGACGTTCAAGCTCGAACCAAAGAATTCAAATTAGTTGTATAAAATTCCATTCCTGTCTGCGGTTTAACGTGAAGAATTTGTAGACACAGAAAGAACATTCGTGCATTGCAAAACAATACAAAGAGCAACGGATAGAGTACGGAATGGGTTTTAAGCAGTTTATTCAGCACTATCCATATATACTTGATGGGCATTATAATTTTATCATGAATGCCAATTGTAGTTGATGATGCTGATCAAACATTTTTCCAGCTCCACAGTCTGTACATAAACTGTATTGTATAAGTGAGATTCCGTGCACGTGTGCGAAGGTGAAATTAAATTGGCCAGTTCACGAATAACAATTTCCTTAACTCGCTCCTTCGTTTTAACAATTCGCTCTCGAAAACAATCAACAAAAACATGTCGATTGCTATGATCAGAAACTCGTCTACTAGCAGTTTGTGAGAGAGACGTACACGACCATACTTTTAGTTTGTCATTGATCTTTAGATTGGAAATGTGTATGTTTTATTTCAATAATTCTCACGGCAATGTTAGACATAGTGCATCGTTTAAAAACAAATAAATGTTAGAGACAGCAGATAGTATATATATAATTATCATTTATTTGTACAGGCTCAATCGAATCAACTTTACAGAGCCAAATTTTCATGTTTTTATACATCATTTGTCTTAAAACAGACAGCAGATAGACAGAGACAAATTTGATAGTAAACTTTACCATTATTGGGGGTTAGGATGATTGCAGACAGAAGTTCAAGCTCAAACAAAACAATTCAAATTTGTTGTGTAAAATTTCAAATCTAATTTTTCACAGTAACACCGCCTTATTGCTACATTAAATCTGACGGTTTGACTGGTAACCCGTTTTCCCCTTTCCAATAAAAACAAATCTGTGACGCCATCTGCTAGGTTATTGTCACATGATATCTTGATGGAAGCCATGTTTTTACACAGGTAAGTGAGATGAAGTCGAACGTCTGTCTGCGGGATGACTATTGCAGGATATTGATTTTTAACTGACTATGATCATGGTCAAAACGACCATTAACAATAGTTGATTCAACATTTACCATAATGTCGGAGTAGTCCTTGACTATGATCATAGTCAAGAATGCCATGAACGTGGTGAAATCGTCCATTTTCATGGTTATTGTAACTATTACATGCAATAGTCATCTTGACCATGATTTAATTGTCGCTATAACGATAGAATTTTTCTCAGAGCATGGTTAACAAAAAAAACCGCATTAATCCACCGATGGTGAGACTGAACCCTTCTTACACTTCACCAGAATTACAAACTCAAATGTGGGCAATATTGTACTGGATACATATTTTCATCAGAAATTCCAAGAAGATTCAGAAATATTCAATATGCCATACATTCAGTTTATAAAATGAACTATTTGTCAATCCTGAACGTATTGTTTAGCAATGTGATAAAAATATTACCATTAATAGTCTCTAATGACCTGTTTATGTTAGTTATAAAAAAGGGGAAATTACATAAATATTAGAAATTTCATATAATCAGTCCATAGAATGAATTATTAGACAATCCTTAGTGTCAATTTTGATTATCGATATGGATTAAAGATGCTTAATAAGTACATGTTCGTTGAAAATTGGTTATAGTAAATAAAGATTTTGTGTAATTTTCGAATACACTCGTTGCAGTTCAAAACCAGACCACTCGAGCCAATCGATGCTGCTCTAATTCTATTGAGTCGCATAATGTGGCTAGTCCGCTGTATGTGCTATACAACGCACCAGATGCGACACAATAGAATGCAAGCGGCATCGATTGGTGTGATTGGCCTTGTTCTGTTTTGCACAGCAACGAGTATATTTTCATCTCACAATTATGTGCTCTCAGGTATTGTTTTGGTTATTAGATTTGTCTCCATGAAGAATTATCCAATCATAATTTTGACCAGTTATTTGGAAATTTCATATGGCTTTGATTTGGCACCAACAAAACTAAAATCGGTACACGAATAGCTCAGTATGTAATCGGAGACTAAACTGTTTGATTACTATTATAATAGGCCGTCAAGTACTGTTTCGTTCATATCTTCGTAACGAAATGTCCGAATGAAAAAAAAATCAATAGCATTCTATGGGAATGTTGTAGCTTTTATTTGTCAACAGAACTGAACTCGGTTCACAAATGGCTGAGAAACCGATGTGACATTATTTGTAACGCACACACACATACACACACAAACACATACATACACACAGACATGTGCTCAGTTCGTCGAGCTGAGTCGAATGGTATATGACACTCGGCCCTGTGGGCCTTGGATAAAAAGTCGAGTTTTAAAGCGATCTTAATACCCTTCTATTTGTGTAAGAAGGGTAAAAAGAAGAGTTTTCTATACAATTAACGGATTTCATATATATAAAAGGTAGAAATTTCGTCACAATATCGGTCAAAATGGTATAAAAATTAAAAAAAATAGACCTTATTGGTCTATTGATATAAAGTTCAAAAGTCGCTTTTAACGCTTTTTATTAAAATAACAGCAACCATGCTGAGGGCTGATACGGTGGCTATAAAAATTAAACCAATTGTAAATCGAATTGTCCAATAACGTGGTCTTCACACATGTTTGATAATAACCTCATAATCACATTGTAGCGTAAACAAACAGGAAGCAATGCAAACAAGCCCCATCGCTCGGGAGCATTGACTAACCGATTCATTGACGCATTAACTCATTACCGACTGACGATGTGAACTCCAGCGGCAATGTTTCACCTAAACATGGCAGTAACGTAGCATAATATAATCAACGCCACTACTATGGAAAACGCGTGTCGTCCGTCCAGTTCCAGTCGCGTCGGCCAACCATCCAACGACCTGCCTATCAGATGCTGAGCAGAGCAGAGAGGGCAAAGAAAATTGCCGGGAAAAACATTGGCACTACTAGCCTACATTTAAAACCTGTATGAATGTACTCACTTACTAACCTGCTACTGGCTGGGCAGCCAATATGGATTGTTACGTTTTATTTTTTTATGATAAGAAGTGTATGTTTCTGACGTAAGAAACAGGAAAAAGTTGCACTGATATAGAAGCGTCTTTCTGCCCAGATTGTGTAATCTAGGAAAAGTTTTTGTTCAATTAACAAAATTGGCGTGCCCATAGAATCAAATGGTCTCAGTTGATTGGTGTCATAAGATTTTAATGCTTAAGATATACGTGACGTTTTCCAGTATATTAATCGGTGAAATGTGGTCTTCAATGTTTGGAAAAAGTCATTGCATAATTTCCCTAGTGGATTACGGCATAGTAAGAGGTGCATTCTATTCAAGTCCAAGTGCATTAATATATTGAGTTGCCTATTGACGGCACGGCGGCAAGACAGTAATTGCACTGAAAGTAAATTAGATAGAAATGAAAAACTTCACTGATTATTTGTCGAGGAATAAGGTGATTTTTCGCACCATCCGTGAATTCGGTTTACTGGTTGCACTTTGCGGTGCGGTGGAATTGCGGTTGAAAACATTCGCTTTTCCTTGTTCGTTCTAGCGTATAATCGAAACCGAGAAATGGTTTGATGGACTTTTTTTACACGCGAGTCGTCCTCTTCCGACATGACAACGCGGCGGGTAACATTTTCAAGTTGGTAAACTTCATGTTTGCTCGATTAATTGGGTAATGTAGACAACAAAGCCTGGCTTGTGCAGTTGTACAAGTGGTAGCAGCATGTGAATTAATAATTACCAGAAGAATAAGATTGAATCAGTTGAATTGTTGAATGCAATTCTACTCACAGTCCCTGCGGCGTTGGCTTATTCAATTCATATCATAATATGAAGAGCATCGTAAAAATATCCATCCCCATAAAGCACACATGTATAGGTTGCAATTTGTTACGTTTAATTCTTATTGTTAGATGGAAGCCATTGAAATTTGCGAATGAAGCGTTGGAAATGGATGAGAGTTCTTTTTCACAATATTTATCCACGTAAATTGGGATCGGTTGTAAACTTGTTATGGACGGTAGCTTTCATGCATATAACATAATATTGGTTTACCAACCGTTTGTAGACCATCTTCAGCTTCATGCGCGTCTGTCCAAATAGTAGTTCAATAGGGTGCCGCCAGCTTTATCTGCTCTTCTTGGGAAACTGTATCAAATAAACTATAGCAGCATTTAAGCTAAACAAGATTATAGGGGAGTGTTAAAAAGTATGTGCTTATTTGGGTTAATGCTTTCATACTCAGAAACAAAATTAGTTCCAGAAATATCTATTAAAGAGCAATGCTGTTCTAGACTCACTATGAAATTAATAGAGTAAATTCCGTGGAAGAATGCTTACAAAAATCCCTTGATCTGCACTTTGAGGAAGATAACTGATATAACCAAATTATGACTTCTAATACACTTCATGAATTTTTAGTGGCTCAACAAATTGCTAGCGAAGTATCCATTTAATTTTTTTCACTTGGTCATCGTGCACTGTGTCAAAGACTCCCCCCTTCACGGGACTGCCGTATGGTATTGCTTCGTGGAGGGTCTTGGTCATTTGGATACAATACAGCCATTTAGCTCTTACTCCTTGCCACAGCCATTTTGCTCTAACCTTACTTGGTTCAACCATTCAGCTCCCATCCTCAACGTTTTGGAAATGAATAATCTCTGACGGTGGATCTACTCTTCGTTGACGGAGGATTACCCTCCCCCCCCCCATTTAGTTCTCCCCGACTGCGGATCTACCAAACAATGACAGAGAGATACCCAAGTTGGAACATCACCGGAAAATGATAACCCACTACTGAACTCTACCACACGCTTCATGATTCTCCCGCCATTTTCGCTATAGAGCCATCATGATATGCGTAATGGCTCCGTTGATCGCATTCCAATCACTTTGGTCACGACTCATTCTATAGACGACGTTAACTGGGCTGGTATCTACCGCGCTGATGGCAAGCACCTCGCTTTGAAATGTTCGGAATCGTGGGCAGTCAAAGACCACGTGCTCTGGATGCCTGCGCACGCCGAACAGGAGGGTGATGCTACGTGTCCGAATCGATGCAAGTATTTCCTGAAGCAACCATGGCCAGACAGAAACTGCGTACCTCTCCGTGCTTCCTCTTCATCCAGAACAACAAATCTACCGTGTATCCCAATATCGTTGCCATTTCAACACACACTCAGATTATTTTACAGAAATCTGTAAAGTTTTACCGAATTCTCAACAGCTGAACGTTAGGTAATCCGATTTTACGGATTTCGGTAAAATTTTACAGAAATCCAGTAAATTTTTTACAGATATCTGTTAAATTTCACCGAAATCCGTAAAATCGGATTACTGAACGTTCAGCTGTTGAGAATTCGGTAAAACTTTACAGATTTCTGTAAAAAAATCTGAATGCGCATAGACTCCGCTCTCACCAGCTTCCGGACTCCTCTGGTATTTCTCTGATAACACTCATTGTCCTTCAAGAGAATGATATCAATCTGGATCATTCCGGCAATGACGCATGCTGCCTCCGATGAAATAGTTCGGTACGCACTCACGACACTTATTGCCATGAGCCTGAACGTACTGCTCAACTTCACCCGGTTTTGCTTGGTTTCCCGCGCTGCGACCAAGGCTGGACATCCGTATCTCAGTATCGATGATGATACACTAGCCAGTAGACGCCGCTTGCTACTGCTAGACCCATAGCTATTTGGCAAGATTCTGGCTACCGCAATGATGGCCTTCGGCGCCGTTTCACAGTCATAATCTACGTGGCTGTTGAAATTTAGCCGGTCGTCGATCATCACACCCAGATACTTCAGCACGCATTTCTATGGCAAGCCCTCCGATGACGATTTCTGCTCGCTGTACCGCTTGGCAGTTGCTTACCATTAGCACCTCCATTTTCTAGTGGGCTATCTGCAACTTCGACTCCTGTATCCAGTTTTCAATTATGCAACCAAGGATGGTATCTTGCGGATTTACCGCCGTAATGTTTACCGATTTCCGCCCCACGGAGATCAGCACCCGGTTCTAAAAGTAACTGTTCAGAATTCTGCCCAGGTAATCAGGGACCCTCATTCTGTGCAGCGACTCAGCACTAGCCTCCAGCTGGCGCTATTGAACATCGATCTTTACAACTTTCTTAACATCGATCATTACCACAGCGCAATATCGATCGCCTCTTCGCTTCAGTTTGGACGCCTTTGCGGGTGGCTCAACCACTGTCCAAATGCCATGATGGCAGAATGACATCCACCGTAGACTTCCTTTCCGGAAACCGAATTGCATCCTCGATAGCCCGTACTCGCTCTCAGTAACGTTCGTCAGCCTGTTGGAGATGATCCTCTCCAGGAGTTTCCCAAGCGTATCCAATATGCATATTGGTCTATAAGATGCTGGATCCCCCGGTGGATTTCCTGGCTTCGGCAACAGCACTAATTTCAGTATTTTCCAATTTTCCGGGAAATGGCCTTCCTCTAGACATTTCTGAAGCACACCCCTGAACATTTCCGGGAATGCCTGAATCACCACTTCCAGAGCCACGTTAGGGATTCCATACGGTCCGGATGCCCTCCTCACCTTAAGCCCTTTCGCCACTGCCATGAGCTCTTCGGTCGAGACTTGCATGCCCTCAACATCACTTCTCACTTCCTCGCCGTACGGTGTACGTGGCCACGTCGTTGGAAGTATCCATTCCATGTAGGATGATGATGATGATGATGATGATGATGATGATGATGATGATGTGAACTACCATCTAATGAATCAAGGCAACTGCCTATGGAGAAATCCAGGTAAAGCATAAACGTCGTAGATGGTGCTCGTGAAAAGGAGTTTTTCGAGTCTAAGCAACGTTATTGTTGATAAAAAGAGCAGAAAATCGTCGATAATGACGATGCCGACCAATTCCATACAAAAATAGGTAGACGGTTATTATCAATTTCAGTTTTAGGTACTGCGATATTTAACCTCACTTTAGCTTTACGTGGATTTGATCACGGTTGTACTATGGTAAATGTTTCATCATAGTTTTTCACCAGGAATATCAGATGTGCTACGGATCATCCTGTAGCAAGAACAGTTTTTCATCCGAAAACAGAATTTCACAATCACCATGTCACTTGAGCAGTTTCCGACTTCTTTTTAGTTTTGCAATCTTCCGCATTTCAGTCAAACAATGCACCCGTTGTTTGCTGTATGGATCAGTCCAAAGTCGTCTTTTAAAATACTTCTGATAGTTGACAGCGACATTCCCAGTTCTGTGGCCATATTTAGGCCAGTTAACAGGATTCCGCCGAATTCGCTCTGATGAATCTCACGTTTATTTCGAGTGGTTTTAATATCTTTGAAACAGTACAATAGTTTATTCCGCGCTAACTCTTCCACTCTTTGAATCCACGGGTGTCGAGATGTTCCTGCCTCCAATGTCCGTAGACAGCTAACAGAATCCAATAGAATTACCAACTCGCTATTCAAGTGCGGGTATTGTGACAGCAATCTTTATGACGTTGCCATGTTCTTCTCAGTCAGTTCATTTGCGATTACTGCGGCCGATCCACCGTTACCGATCTTCAAAATCCGCAATCGAGACTCACACGCTTTCTTCATCATCTGACAGTGTGACTTTAATGTCAAGGTTCGATCCAGGGTAATACCAAAACCTTCAGCCGGTTGGTCCTTGAAACGGTGATTTGCTCGATGGTTATCCCACGTGCAAGTTCCCGACGTGAACTTGGGCTGCAGTAGACTGCAGTAGACTCGGGCTAACAATTTGTTACTTCGAATAATAATATCCGATTGTGGATTTTAGGTTTATCCGTATAAAAATCCCGAAAAACGGCGTTTGGTGAATGCAATGATGTGTGTCTTCCGGGTTTCAGGGATACTCTCAAGTCCCCTTTGAAAGAGGATAACAGCAATTTGATGGACTGTGACACGATCTTCAGTGAGTCCGTAAAATTGTTCGCTCCAACGATGACGTTGATATCGTAGCACACTCTTTGAGCCGATGGTGGAAACGTTCATCAGACTTAAGGCTGAAGCTAGAAGGATAGGTTTTGTCATTAATGCGTGGAAGACAAAATACAAGAAAGGAAGAGGCTCACGAGACGAGTTTAAATCCACGGTGATGAATTCGAGACGGTTTAAGCATTCGTGTATCTGGGCTCATTTGTGACCACCGAAAATGACACCAGCAGAGAGAGATACAAAGGCGCCTTATAGCTAGTAATCGTGCATACTTTGGACTCCTAAAGACGCTAAGCTCGAATATAGCTTGTCGTACTACAAAGTTGACCATCCACAAAACATTAACAAGACAGGTAGTCCTCTACGGTCACGATACATGGATATAGCCCTTGGAAAACCAGCGCGCCTTTGCTGTCTTTGGAAGGAAGGTGTTGCGTACGATCTACGATATGGAGGGCAGATGGTAGACGGAACATGGAGGATATAAATAATCAACGAGAACAGTTGCTGATAGAACCTCTCATCGTTCACACTGCTACAATCGGTTGACTACGGTGGGTTGGGCATGCCGTAAGAATCGGACGACAGCCCAGTGAAAATGATTCGAGGAAACGATCTAAAGTGTACAAGAAGAAGATTTTGCAACGCGCAAGGTGTATCGATCATAGAAAGCGACCTGCGGTCTGATTGGTAAGGTAGTGGTGAAATCCGAATACGCATTATCAGAGGAAGTCGTGCTTCCTATGGGCTCCAGAAGAACTTGCGGTGAAACAAATCATCTCTACACAAAATGTACATCTACAGAACGCTGGAAAGATCGGTTATTCACTACAGACATGAGACGTGAACAATGCCACTACTCCTGCAAGCACTTGGTGTTTTGGAACTTTCAGCGATGTGCAGGAGAACGGTGTGTGGTGACGAGCGATTAACCATGCAGATAGTGGCGAAAGTTAAAAGGATACGTTGGGCAGGGCATGTTGCAAGAATGCCAAACAACCCAAAGAAGGGGAGCGCAGCGAGCAAAATCGGTGGACCAGGTAAAGCAAGATATCGCGATTGTAGGTCATCAACGAGGTTGAAGAGAAACAGCCATGAAACGAACCATCCAGCTTTAATAAGTTTTATCAAATTTTTATGTAAGCCACTAGCAATCAATTTGGTTTTATTATGGCATCAGGATATTACCGTGAAGTATGACGACCATACTCTCCAATTGCATTCTAGAGTTTCTTTGAATGATTAAAGCTTGCTTCATATAGAATTGGAACAAAAACAATTGCCTGTATTTCAGTTATTTACTATTGAATTCAAGATCTTTTTTATACATATGTAGCGTTCTTCATACTTTTAAGAAAAATACCGATAAAATTATTCGTCACGGTTTGAAAGGAATTCTCGAATTTTTCCTGTAACACGGCTCATTAGGCGGCGCACACCTTCTTCGTCCATCGTTTTAGCTATCTTATTCCACCAGGTCTTCATCTGATTGATGCCTTTGACAAACTTTCCCTTTGCCTTGAGTCTCCTCTTCATGATTGCCCAGTATTTCTCAATAGGGAGGAACTGGGGGCAGTTGGGTGAGTTAAGGTTTTTCGGAACAACCTAGACCCCTTTCTCTGCATACCATTCTTGAACGACTTTGATGTAATGACAGCTTGCCAAATCTGGCCAAAACATTACGGGATGGTCGTGGGATCAGAATGAACGGCAAAATTCGTTTTTGGAGACACTCTTTTGAGTATAGTTCCGACGTCATTTGTAACGAAAACTTTAATTTTTTTGCCACAGCTGCAAATGCCCTGCCAAATCATGAATTTTCGTACAAATTTGTCGGCAAAAACAAATTTAAATTTGGCTGGAACATCCCCCCGAGCCGTTGTACAAGTGGTAGCAGCATGTGAATTAATAATTACCAGAAGAATAAGATTGAATCAGTTGAATTGTTGAATGCAATTCTACTCACAGTCCCTGCGGCGTTGGCTTATTCAATTCATATCATAATATGAAGAGCATCGTAAAATATCCATCCCCATAAAGCACACATGTATAGGTTGCAATTTGTTACGTTTAATTCTTATTGTTAGATGGAAGCCATTGAAATTTGCGAATGAAGCGTTGGAAATGATGAGGTTCTTTTTCACAATATTTATCCACGTAAATTGGGATCGGTTGTAAACTTGTTATGGGCAGTGGCTTTCATGCATATAATATAATATTGGTTTACCAACCGTTTGTAGACCATCTTCAGCTTCATGCGCGTCTGTCCAAATAGTAGTCTTCAATAGGTGCCGCCAGCTTTATCTGCTCTTCTTGGGAAAACTGTATCAAATAAACTATAGCAGCATTTAAGCTAAACAAGATTATAGAGTGTTAAAAAGTATGTGCTTATTTGGGTTAATGCTTTCATACTCAGAAACAAAATTAGTTCCAGGTATCT
The DNA here is from genome assembly GCA_034211315.2 of Aedes japonicus. Lineage (NCBI taxonomy): Eukaryota > Metazoa > Arthropoda > Insecta > Diptera > Culicidae > Aedes > Aedes japonicus. The sequence goes on along the minus strand of JASCZW010016384.1, from coordinate 632 downwards.
ATTCATTAAAGAGCAATGCTGTTCTAGACTCACTATGAAATTAATAGAGTAAATTCCGTGGAAGAATGCTTACAAAAACTCCCCTTGATCTGCACTTTGAGGAAGATAACTGATATAACCAAATTATGACTTCTAATACACTTCATGAATTTTTAGTGGCTCAATAAGACTGCTTAGCGAAGTATCCATTTAATTTTTTCACTTGGTCATCGTGCACTGTGTCAAAGACTCACCCTTCACGGGACTGCCGTATGGTATTGCTTCGTGGAGGGTCTTGGTCATTGGATACAATACAGCCATTTAGCTCTTACTCTTGCCACAGCCATTTTGCTCTAACCTTACTTGGTTCAACCATTCAGCTCCCATCCTCAACGTTTTGGAAATGAATAATCTCTGACGGTGGATCTACTCTTCTTTGACGGAGGATTACCTCCCCCCCCCATTTAGTTCTCCGCGACTGCGGATCTACCAAACAATGACAGAGAGATACCCAAGTTGGAACATCACCGGAAAATGATAACCCACTACTGAACTCTACCACACGCTTCATGATTCTCCCGCTATAGAGCCAACATAATATGCGTAATGGCTCCGTTGATCGCATTCCAATCACTTTGGTCACGACTCATTCT
>JASCZW010016383.1:0-18811 GCA_034211315.2 Aedes japonicus | reverse complement strand
GTAAAAGGCTTTGATTATATCGTGTTTTTTATCAGTTTGCTAGACCGTGCTGCTGCAGGCATGAACGTTGTACTTGAAGATTTTAAATCATTGAGTTTTAGGAGAAGTGTGTTGAGAACTAATACTTCGATTGAAGAAATAGAGGATGAACTCTGACTCAGCACAACTCTTTGACTGATTTAGTATTTATGGTGGTCAAATCTGGGCGAATAACAGGCGGGATGTCTTGCGTGAATGCTGGACAACTATCAACGAAAATGGTGTCCGATACCAATTCGGTTGCTTTAAAATTGACAGGGACCCGTAACGAACGAAGGTTAGACCAGATGGAGCAAAGTCAGTACGAGGTGTCACCGAAATTGGAGGAACAGCTATGAACCGAAATGTTGCAGGGTTATTGTGTATCCGTTATGCCATAAAAAAAAATAAACAAATAAATGTTAAACAGTTCAGTAAGTATAGTTATTGATATTTAACTTTAGATTCGTGTAACATTTCTCTTAGATAAACGTTGGTTAGTTGCTCCCTAACATAGTACAACTTCAACGTGTAAACTAATTATTGACACAAGAAAACCAAGATTGAAGGAGATTTCTATATGCTGCGTCTTGACTTTTCATCGGTCTGTAAAGCCATGGAACACATTTTGAACGGAAATCACACATATTCTACATTTCATTTTCGGTACACAAATTAACAGGTTTATTATTAACACCACGCATCGTTGTTTTCTTATCCAAAGGCATAACTTTTCAAGTGACCAACCAGTGAGCGGAGAGCATGAAATTTAATAACTTTTTGGAATTGGATCGTTGTGTCACTCGACAATCGCCGGTTTTATGAGCTGTGTTGTTAATATGACACTGTGATTCAGTTTGTCTGAAGTAATATAAGCTGAAAACTATTTTTCACCAAACACGCATGGCTGCACCAGTCAACAATTCGACTCTAATAAATTGATTTAATTGCATGTCACACCAATCAGCTTTAATGTGAACTGCTGGCAACATCGGCTGTTGGATGTTTGAATTTCTATGACAACAATGCCAGTGCTGGACCATTATGAGTGGGATGATGCAGTTCAGTTGTATCGTTTTTGCAGCTCCACAATCTTTGGTGGTGCTTAACATACAGAAAAGTTCCTAGTTTTCTGGTTCATATTGTGTTATAATGACAAATACCTTATCAATTCTTATATTATTCAAACCTTTCAAGAATTATTCGGTCCATATCTTCCCAGCATTGGCTAGATGAAGAATTATCTGAAAATCTTATATCCACCCACAGTGAATGTCTGGCGCGATATTCTGTAAGGACATAGTGAGAGCTTTGATTGATTACGATGCAAAGATAGAACCCATCTGCTACGTAATTTTCTGAAAGCAAACATATATCCAGTAAAATTAACACAAGGAAAAAGAAAAGAAAAACACGATATAACAATAAAGGTAGGAAACAAGTACTTTGACATGACCTTTTATGTATTCTATTGTTCGTGCAAGTGGCATGAAAATCACGTAGCTCCAATGGTAATAACATAAGCGTTCCATATTTCTTCTCTCTGTCCCGGCTCTACTCGCTGTGCTGAGGAAAATTGTTAGGATTACATTCTCGGTTCGTATCAGCTCTGTCAGGCATCAGCAACAAATCAAAAAATTTTATAAGTAAAAAATCGTCGCTCTATTATTTATATGTGATGGGTGGTTGGTGCTAGCCATTAGCTTTTTATTATCAGCAGATGTGGAAGAATCGACGGACATGGTGGTCTCCAGTTAGGCATTCCGGTCACCTACAACGCATGTAACATTGCTAGTTATTCAGAATCAAGGAGACATTGGCGTAACTGCTAGGGGTGCTAGAGACAAGGCTGGAACTCTGTAACTGATTTTTCTAATATATTTCTAATTTGAAATGGCTCACTAATCCGCAATTTCCTATGAATTGTAGGTTTTCTTGTGCTGGCCTTTTGCTTTCTCAGAATTCATTTTGAACAGAGTAACTATTTCTGATGCAGTCACACATATCCTCTTCCCCACTTTTCTCATATCCCACTGTACCTTATAGGATAAAAAGTTGGTACATATATCAAGAAAACCATATGGTTCAACGACCATTGATCCATGAAATTCCGATATAATAAGCATTATGTTGCTAGAACCAAAAATGTGAAGAAAGTATAGTGGGTCCTAACTCGGCTTGAGTTATGTGATGGACAGAATTAGTTTTGAAATTAAAAGGCATAGAACTTGCATTAAGCAGTATTTCCAGAAGCTCGGCAGTGGCAGTCATTATCAGTACCGTCAAAGGCACATTATAGTTTCTTGCGATGTGAAATCTCTCTGTTTTTCCTTCCTAAAGTTGTATGATGAGCTACAGTTAATTGGTTTTGAAAAACTGTCTCATTTTTGTCAGTGTTGGTTTTCTCGTCGTTGTTTATAACAACCTCGCAGAAACCCGGTAAGATGTCGTATGCTGATCCTCTGACATGTTTGGCGACTTAGTATTGAATATGTATATTCTTTTTTTAATGCGGTTTCTGAAATATATTAAAAAAACCTTTCTCTCTGTACCTAAACAGTTCTAAATTCTAATAGTTAGTTATATTAATAATAAAACCTCTGGAAGTCTCAAACTTCAAAATAGCCGACAAGTTCAATGAAATTCTGTATTGAATGTTAATCTGGGGTTGTCTTGTTTGCTAGTTTGAAACACTTTTCTGTGTACGTATTTTAGTTTATTATTCAAAGTTTTTACAACAATGAGTTTTGTTTATAAGCGCATTTTGGAATTCACATTATTATTTTCTCTTGTATGAACAATTTAATAGGTATAGACTCCCACATTGATTAAAAGTTTCAATAGATATTATAAGCAATATGAGATGAAGTTTATTATTATATTAATATTTTCAAAGAAATCTTGAAAACACGAAGTAACAATTCGATGCAAGTGGTTTTATTCATATTTTATGGTAGTTTTATAAAGCATTATGGAGATCATCTGGTTTTATCAGGGCATTTTCAAGTTAAGGTGGTTGTAACTGATTAACAGTTCTTGAATTGATTAAGAACTTGTAGAGAGCCTCCATAAAACTGTGTTACAGTGTAATTCACCTTATAAGTAATTTTATAAGATATGGGTTCCCCCTCATTTTACAAGTGTAATTCACCTTATAAGTAATTTTATAAGATACTTGATTCTCCTCTCAAGACATCGTTTCGCAACTCTCATAAAACCTGATAAAAGTTTTGAAAAAAGTTCATATGACGTTCTGCTTTTAAGATAGAGTATCAACGAAAATGCTGCCAAAAATGCTCTTACGAACCATTTGATTTCGAATAAGAGCACATACTCTTGAGAAAGAACATTATGTGAAGAAGTAAACAAACTGGACGATGGACGCCCATAGGTGAAAGAAAAATATAAAATAGTGGATCGTTCAAGCGGAAATTCAATAAAAACCTATCCAATATATTGAGTACTCCTCTTCGTCTCAGCCACCTACGACCAATCATTTTTTTTTACCAGCGCCAGATTCCATTTGGATTTGCAGCCTACTACAGAGACTTATCAGAAGGGCACCAGTAGCAGATTGCTGCGTCCTATTTTTTGTAACGAATCAAATTAAATAAGGTCAATGTGTCGGCAGTTGAAAACCGAAAAACATAACTCTTAATAAACCTAACGTCCCATGTAGTGCGTTATCGCAATGCGTTATCGTGTGTCCACCACCGTTAGCTGCTAAAGTCGAAAGTAGTTGCGCTGGAATCGCTCAGTGATCCACTACACAGCGCACTTCTTCCGACGTTAGGTTAAGCATATAGATCAAGAGGAAAAATCATGTTTCGCTCAACAGATGTTTCCGCCATATGAGGCAATATTACTATCTGTTATTCTTCCCAAACTACCATTGTTAGCATATTCAAGTTAATTTTGTTTTATAGACTTCCGCTGGTGAATAAAAACAATGAAATTATAAGCTGTACTGTGAACTAAGAAACCAGGTATGCGTGGACACTTTTGATTTGGCACGTTCACATTTTCTTTTTGTTTTATGATGTGCCTTGTACTACCGCACTGATCTTGTGGCTGTATTGTGAAAGAAATTGTTTACCTTTAGCAATTCAAACAAGTTTTATTCAAGCGTAACACACCTTTTTCAAAGAACAGAAAAAATAAATATGAAATATTGTGCAAACAATATAAGTTTTATTTGCGTTTTATGATAGTTTTCGATAAAACCATTGAAAAAATGGCAAACGTGGCTATTTTGGATTCCCTCTGAATGGTAGCCATTTTCATAAGTATGCAACAAAACTCTCATTTTTCCAAGGGTACGAACAAACAATACCGTTTAAAATACATTTTGAAACATAAAATGGATTGTAGACACAATTTATTCAAGGTCTAACAATTTATCAGCCTTTCCACCTAATAGTTGAATTTTCTACTATTTGTTTTATTTTAAATAAGTCAATGTTCTAGCAATAATTCAGAGGCGCATTAAAATTTTCGAACTTTTATGTTATGATACACCGATAAACTGAATGTCGCATGAAAAATTCATCAAACGCAGGCAAAAAACAGATGCATTTATGGTCACGTTGACAATAAATTTACGTACGTATCCACTTTGGAAGAGAATATAGTAGCTTCTCAACTATAAACAAAAAAAAAGTCCCCATTCAGCAGAACGAATTGAAAAATGGAATCTTCGAAGCATATATGTGACAGACTGGAAGTATTCTTAAAGAGGAAAATTATAAAACTATCAAAACTTGTGGTAAGTTTATCATAGTTACAAAGTATGTCTTGAATGTCATTACAAGTATGCACCGATAAAAATCATGGAATCAATTCATAGGAATCAACTTGAAAGCTGTTTACTTATAATAATGATCCCTTATTTAAAAGTACTTTGAAGTTACTTGGGTGCTTAGTTCAAACACAGAGAGATATTATTTTATTATGCCATTGTAGTGAGGATGAATATATTCGCTTTGCTTTACTTATATTTCAATGTGGAGCATAGTAAAGTTTATATATGTATTCACTCTATGTTTTAATTATTCCAAAAAATAATTGTTCAATTAGTAATTTTTCAATTTATGTCTTAGAGTACGATTCATTAAAAATGACTTCACTCATGACGTAATCAGTAAGATCGTTGCTGTTCACAAAAATGATTATGCATTTAGGTACCTTACAGATATGCATAGACGCCTGGGCTAGGTTTAGTAACGTTATGTGTAATGTCGGAAGATTTGCCGACAGTTTCTTCTCCGGAACTTCTTTCTTTATGAAATTCAGCATCAGTTGACGATGAACTAAAACCACACGGGTTTTCGAATGTCCAAGGTTTTATCACTTTTTTAGCCCGTTCACGCAAAACTGCCGCTTTTCTTCTTTTAGTAAGCATTTTTACTTCGTTAATCAAAACATTTATTAGTCCCGCACACTCGTGCAAACAGTTGCTGATAACACTGTGTTCTGAAAAGCAACGCACAGCTGAGTGTGAATTGAAAAAAGCAAAACGCGTAATTTTGAGACTGTGGGCACAATTTTTCCACCGTTCTAGTTATTTTACCATTTTTTTCGCCCACTGTTTTTCAAGAGTGCGATAATTATTGATCTCTAAGTAAAAGTAAATAGTGTTCAGGTAGCTGCGGGAAGTGGAAATACAGTTTATTGTGATTAATTAATTAGCGGATCCTGGTTTTAAAAAGGTTAACAATTACGACGAAAAATTACCTGCTCTGTGGAAATGAGCACCAGTGAATCGATTCAGAATGTTTTTGGTGAATTAATCAGTGTAAATTGATTTAAATGGTGTTCTGCTGTCCTATTAGCAGTATAGTGATAATTTATTGCAGGTAAGTGGATTAATTTAGAATATTTTGCTGAAAAAACCCAAAGTGTGCTAGTATGGACACCATTTTGACATAGGTTTCATCGTCGATGAGCAGGCTTCCTTAGTACTTCGTCAAAACATGCTGGTACAATTTCCGAGCTCGACGGTGACGAAACATTGCTTCAACGTTCTGTTTGGTTGCTTGCTGGCTCGATAAGAACAATATCCTGCAGCGTATTTTTAAATCATTTATTTGCGCAGGCTCAATCGAATCAACTTTACAGAGCCAAGTTTTCATATTTATATACAGCAATTATCTTAAAACTAAAGTTAGAAAAACTAACTAACTAACTAAGCTAAAAACTAAGATAGAGCCGATTACTCGCGGCCGTCTCGAGGTTAATAGGAATTACAAATTACGGATGGGAAAGAGGGTGAGAATTTAAATTATATTTTACAAAACATGTTTATTTTAAATTTGGATTTGGCTAAACACTTATAACTATACAACTTTTGGTTTTCTTTTGACTTGAACATTTTTGAGAGAAAAAAAACACAAACACAGATAACTGACTCCACGATGCTCAGCACATGACCAAACAACGTGATCTGCGTCCTGATAGCCTTGTCCACACTCATAGAGATTGCTGTCGCTCAGCCCAACCCGGTATAAATGAGCGTTTAAAGAATAATGATTGGACATGAGGCGAGACATGGCACGAATGAAGTCTCGACCCACATCCATCCCCCTAAACCAAGATTTCTTCGACACCTTTGGGATGATAGAATCGCCCCAAATCTCCTTTACTCCATTTATACTGCCAGCTGACGAGTGACTGTTGACGAAAAATAGGAAAAAATTCGTTGAAGGCGATTTGTCGATCATAAATATCGCCTTCCATAGCGCCCACCTTTGCAAGTGAGTCCGCTTTCTCATTGCCCGGGATTGAACAATGAGATGGGACCCATACAAAGGTGATGATAACGCAAAGATAGAGCACTTAGAAGCTCCTGTATTTTCATGACAAAATACGAGGAGTGCTTTACCGGCCTCAATGAGCGAATAGCTTCTATAGAACTGAGACTATCCGTGAAATTGACGTTCTGATCCGGTGTTAATGAGGCAACAATTTCTAGCGTGAAGTGTATTACCGCTAATTCAGCGACATATACGCAACAAGGAGCTTGAAGTTTACGATTGGCGCTATAAATTTCATTAAATATACCAAAGACTCGTCTATCAAAGATCTGTCAGAGAAGAACGGTTTAGTGGAATCAACTTGGTCAAACTTTGCAACAAATATCACAGGAGCAATCATAGGACGATGATGCTCTGGGATTTCATGAAGCTCTTGCTTCATGGATAAATCAAAATGAACCGAATTGTCGAAATCGGAGAGGCAAACACCATTGGGAATATTCGGCGAAGGGCTGACATCCTGTGTTATGTACAAATGGTACAAGGTCATGAAGCGGGTTTGAGGATTCAACTCAAGGAGCTTCTCAAAATTTTCGATTACCTGGGGGTTCATAACTTCACACCTGGTGAGGAGCCGGAGAGATAATTCTGAAAACCGATCCGAGAGTGGCAACATGCCAGCCAGCACTTCAAGACTCATGGTATGAGTCGAGTGCATGCAACCTTACGCGATACGAAGCGAATACACCGATACTGAACACGTTCCAGTTTAATGAAGTGCGATCGAGCCACTGATTGAAAACAAAAACTACCGTATTCTACAATCGACAAAATCGTTGTCCGGTACAACGTTAGAAGATCTTCGGATGCGCTCCCCACCAGGTCCCGGTAATTGTGCAGATAAAATTGACCCTTTGCTGGCACTTTCGCTTCAGATTTTTAATTTGGGATCTCCAGGTGCACTTAGAATCGAACCAGACCCCAAGATATTTGAAGAATATAGAATGAGTTATCGGTTTACCCCACATTTGAAGCTTCGGTTGTGCAGGGTCATGCTTCCTAGAAAAAACTACCAACTCAGTTTTCTCCGTAGAGAATTCGATACCTAGCTCTAGAGCCCAAGTAGACAAATTGTCTAAGGTATCCTGTAAGGGTCCTTGCAGATCGTCCACATTGAATCCCGTGACAGACACTACGCCGTCATCTGCAAGTTGTCTCAACGTACAGTTGTCACCTAGACAACCGTCAATGTCTTTGACATAAAAATTATACAAAAGGGGGCTTAAACATGATCCCTGGGGGAGACCCATGTAGCTAAATCGTGAAGCTGTAGAGGTTCCATGAGAGAAAGCTCATATGTTTCTCTGACAGCAAATTGTACAAACAATTATCCATTAATGGTGAAAAGCCACAAATTTGGAGTTTATCTGAAAGAACCTCAACAGATACTGAATCAAAAGCCCCCTTTATGTCCAAGAATACAGAAGCCATTTGCTCTTTTTTTAGCAAAAGCTAACTGAATATCTGTGGAAAGCAACGTGAGACAGTTGTTCGTTCCGTTACCCCTACGGAAACCATATTGAGTATCTGAAAGCAGGTTGTTCGTCTCAACCCATTTGTCCAGACATAAGAGGATCATTTCCTCCAACAACTTTCGAATACAAGATAACATCGTGATGGTTCGATAGGAGTTGTGGTCGGACGCGGGCTTACCAGGATTTTGAATGGCAATAACTCTCACACGTCTCCAATCATCCGGTACAATGTTGAGCTCCAGAAACTGATTCAACAAGTTCAACATGCGCCTTTTCGCGACGTCTGGGAGGTTCTATCATTGAAAAAGGTTGGCTGATCTCATCTATCGAATTTTAGGTTTCGCGAGGAATGATCCGTGCCGGCGCAGAATATGGACAGACTTTTCGCGTGAATCTGAGGATCCATTGCTCCGAGTACTCCTCTCTCTCGTTGTTCGTAGTTCGGTTACGCAATCTTCGCGCCGTGTTCCAAAGAGTACTCATCGACGTCTCGCGCGATAGCCCGTCCACGAATCTTCGTAAGCATCTGCGTTTCTTGGCCTTGGTGGGGCTCTTAAGTTCACGTTCGAGAGCCGTGTATACTTCGAAGTGCTTAGGTGTTCCACGTCTTCGGAAAACTTTAAACGCGTCGGACTTTTAACGGTAAACCTTGGTGCATTGCTGATCTTAGCATGGAGAAGGGGGTTTCCTGCGAAACGACGTCGCTGGAACTGGTCGAGTTTGAGCTTGAAGCGCGGTGTCTAAGATCAGGTTGGAGAGGAAGGTATACTCTTCCATCGGTGAAAGCTTTTCTACCGTCGTTACGGCTTCTTCTACTGCTGTCCTAAACTTTGTCCAATCGATGTGACGGGCAAGATCATACGTGACGTTGGTTGATTTCGTTGGATTGAACCCGGTGGCAACCGAAATTTTTATAGGCAAATGATCACTACCGTGGGGATCTTGAATCACATTCCATGTGCAATCCAACGATAATGAATTCGAACAAAGTGTGAGGTCTAATCTACTGCCAACTGAGGATGTACCAGCCAAACGTGTTACTTCTCCATTGTTAAGTACTGTCATATTGAAGTTGTCACAGAGGTCATATATCAAGGAAGACCGGTTGTCATCGTACAGTTCTCCCCAGCCTGTACCGTGAGAGTTAAAATCTCCCATGATCAACCGTGGAGAAGGAAGGACCGAACAAATATCTGAAAGTTGTTTTCGGTTAATTGAGGCACTAGGAGGAATATACACAGAAGCAATGCAAAGGCCATTATTTTTAATAACAGCCTGACATGCGACAACTTCAATACCTGGAATTGCAGGAAAATTCACTCTATAGAAAGTGTAGCACTCCTCCTTGCCAAAACAATGCTTTTGAGAGGGTCAAAAATTTCAAGGTACTTGAAGATACCTGCGGCAATGTCATCAAATGAGAACAGCCCACTTGAGAAGGGGGCTTCTGTTCATAAAATATGGGCTTCAGGGGTTTTGGATGTCCCCGGGAGAGATGGAAAGTCCTGGGTGTAGTGAGTACTACGGAAACCAGGAGGAATTGTTTTTTCCTTTTTTCCACCTTCTGTTGAAATGGGCAAGCTGGTCTCGGGCTTCTTTTCAGCAACTTTCCGTGGGCGGACGCGTCTTCGCTTCCTTGAAGCACCTTCCGGAAAAGTGAACGATGTTCCCTCTTCAGCCGAATCAAAGTCAGACTCGTCATCTGACAGATGAGCAAAGGGATTTGTATTGGCATTGGGTGATGGTGAGGCTTTTTCACCATTTCGGCGAAAAATTGCCTGGAACGCTGTTTTAACGAGCGTTCTAATTTTTCCCGCGTTGCTTGTACGCCGAGCACGATGAGAGAGCATGAGGAGGAGTACCCTTACAGAAAGCGCATTTTTGTGTGCTGTCTTCGCAGGCGCCATCCTCGTGTTTCTCCTTACAATTAGAGCAACGTGCCTTATTGCCGCATTGGGAGGTTGTATGTCCCATGTGCTTGCATTTTTCGAAAATCATTACCGGAGGTACACACAACCGCACAGGTAGTCGAAGTTTTCCCAATTCGAAGTATTGAGGAAGGGCTGAACCAGTCACACGAAACGAGTCTGACGGAGTAAGGGTTTTTAAAGCGATCAACAGGATCTCAGGGGTCAAGCTCGCTTCGGTGACCACCCCTTCAATATCAATACCTCGAGCTGGGATGTACACTAAATACTCCAGTGTAAAAAACTGAGAGACAGCAATTTCGTTAGCTTATTTAAGGTTGGACACAACGACTTTTAGTTAATTGGGTCTCACCTTAATAATTTCCGTCACGGCCGAGAATCGTTTCGTCAGATCGTTTGAAATCTGGTAGATATTGAGAGGTTTCGTTTTGGGCCGAAAATAGACAACCCAAGGACCAGTTGAACTATCTGGATAAGCATGCGATCGGGTAACTTTAAGAGCTACCCCATCATTTGTCGCTATAGATGATTCATCTTCCGATAAATCATCCAACTCGATCGTGGGAGCTTATGACGATCAACCACTAATGTAATTATCTACAATCAATCACAGATAAATAAACTTAACCTAAGCACACACTCTCCTACTCTCACACACACTACGATTAGAATGAATTCAGAGGAGCGAGAAACAAAAACTTATCTTATATGTATCACTGGTCTACTGCTGCCGAGCGACGATGTGTTACCGCGTGTACCGACTAAACGTTGAGCTAAACGATGATGATTATGATGTTGCTGGTCGGTGGTAGTCTATCCGCTGACCAATTCAATTTGAAGGAATTGTATTCAACTTTCGATAAATTAGTAGACAAAGTGTTCGTTTACAAAACCAGATTCGTCCTAATCAAATGTTGGCGCTGATATAAAAGGGACATTACATATATATTAGAAGTTTCATATATTCCATAAAGACAATCCTAAGCATCAATTTTGATCATCGATATGGATTCAAGATGCTAAATAAGTACATGTAATTTTTGAATATAATCGTTGCAGTTCAAAACCAGAAACTTACCACTTACGCCAAACGATCCTACTCTAATTCTGTACAGTGGCATAATGTGGCATCTAGCCCGCTATATGGCGCATATGGTGTGCAGCCGACGCGACACAATAGAATGCAAGCGGCATCGAATGGTGTGAATGATCGTGTCCGGTTTTGAACTGCAACGAGTATATATTCATGTCACAATTATGTGCAAAACTAAAATCAATACAAAAATAGTTCAGTCTGTAATCGGAGACTAAACTGTTCGATTACTTTTATAATAGGCCGTCAAGTACTGTTTCGTGCATATATTCGTAACCAAATGTCCGAATGAAAAAAACGTTCTATGGGAATGTTGTAGCTTTCATTTGTCGTCAACAGAACTGAAATCGGTTCACAAATGGCTGAGAAATCGATGTGACATTATTTGTAACGCACACATACACACACATACACACATACACATATACACACATACACACAAACACATATACACACATACACACACGCACACACATATACACACAGACATGTGCTCAGTTCGTCGAGCTGAGTCGAATGGCGTATGACACTCCGCCCTCTGGGCCTCGGATAAAAAGTCGAGTTTTCAAGTGATCTTAAAACCATTCGTTTGGTGTAAGAAGGGTAAAAGATAGCGTACATTCAAGTTACTCCATGGGTCATAATTGACCCCAATATCTTAGGAAGGTAAACGGGGACAGGCTTCATCGGCACCTAAATCTTAAACGATTTTGTTTCAAATGTTTCCGATCACTGTGGGCCAATGGATGTCAGGTATTTATGAAATGTTGCCCACGAGTACTCTCCCTGTGGTTAGGGGTTGCCAGCTTTGCTGGTAAATTTTCGATTTTCAGGAACATCACCTGTTTAAAAAATTCTTTACTTAAATATGAGGCATCATGGAACCATTCTTATTGATATATTGTAGCAAAACATTCTTAATTATTCAACGAAATAGAATTTAAAAAAACCAAAATAGTTCACGGTTTCATAAAATTGAGCAGAATTAATTATTTTCTTTTGTCTTCCATCGCGAAGCAATTTAAGAAAACATCTACTTTAAAAAAATAGAAAGCATCCGTTAATAAATTCCTGTTTTTAAAATTGATCACTAAGAGCGCCACACCGGACAAAAACAGTTAGAAATTTCTCTCTCATATAAAGAAATGCATTAACTTAAAAACTTTTCGCATGCAACATGAATAGAAGCTATGATGCGTTTGACATAAACAATCAAGAAAGTTGAAAGCGCAGTTGCGTGTGATTATGCAAAGTGTAAAATTTCTGATTCTGGAATCAGTGCCAAATGTGTGCCTTTCGATCCACTCACCCAGCTGCTTGGTGCCGGCTGCATCCTTGAGAACGATTTCGGTGCCATCTTCGCGGCGCCACGTTACAACGGGTTCCGGGTAGCCTTTTGCTCTGAAATGGAGAGGAAATCGTAACATTGGTGGTTAGTTTGGTAGAAATGGCTGTCTGCGGGTAAAAGCTTTTGTACAACAAAAAAAAAACATGAAATGTTGAAAATACCATGGCCAAGAACTTCAGTAATTGACAATCTGACTCTCGGCAACGTAGAAGCAACAGTTTTCGTTTTCAAAGAGTACGCAACTGCCTTTCATGCACATTTCAATCGAAAGACCATGGTCCAGTCTTCAGACGTAAACGAATTTACATACCGGTACCGGCCTCAGCGCTTGACCAACCCGTTTGACTTTTCCAGTGTGCCGAACAAGCTTCATCAGACGATAAAAAAAATGAATCCTTCCGGCTATCCAATGGAAAATCACTCCGTCGACTAGTCATCAGCCTTATTACCAGCCACGGGCAGATTTTTTGCTGTTGTTCAATCCATCTGTTCGGCCTTCCACAACCTCTAAAGAGCAGCACTAAAAAGCACATGTCCATAACTCTGATCAACTGTTTTTTTTTCTCGCTGCACTCTGCTCTTGCTGTAGCCTACAGATAGACGCCTTTTGAAGAATCAACAATCCTCGCCAGTCCCGGCGGGCAATGGTTGCCTCTTCCAGTCGGATTCAGAAAATCCGTCGAGAAAAAAATTGAAAAATGATAAATCATAGTTCCCTAGATCTATCCGCTCCGGTTGATGTCGGCGCGCGAGTGCTCTGGATCGGAAATGGAAAGTGAGATAATGGAACAATTGTACATCTTTAATTTCCAAAGCTTGTCTGGCTATCTGTGTCTGATGATGTGCTGTGCTGTGGAACGTGGCGGGCAGAACAGAAAAAAAAATATCCGCACAGATTGAAGCGAATGAAATGTGTTGTCTCTGGTCCTGGCTGGTGTGTAGATTGTTGATTTTGCTTTTGAAAACGAAGCAACAAACCATTAGCCTGATGGTTGACGGACTGATATCCGTACCGAGCTTGAGTGGCACGGACTGAGATCAATGTGTCGAGTCGACGATGTTCCATCGATTTTTTTTGTCCTGAGAAATTTGAGATGTTGATTGATGACTGGTAGAGGAGTGGATTCCGGTCATGAATTCATGATCTGGTTAATTATTAGGCTTTTAGATGAAGGTGTTATACTCGCCGTACTGTTAGTCCTCGAATGAGCTTCTGGTAGCCCTTGATAATATTTCTGTTCTTTAGGAGCCGTGATATTGCTGGTGGTTGGAGGAACCGATCAATCTGGTTCCTTGGTATCATACCATAACGTCTCATTACGAATTAGTAATATTATACCAAAGCAATTGCTTCAGAAACAGAAACACAAGACAAAGTTTTGCGAAATCGTGAAGTATGATATGTCTCAAGCCAGGTTTTGGAAAAGATTTGAACATCGCCTCTCTCCTGGAGGAACTCGGATTCCGCAGGGCCTCCCTAAAAGGCCAGTATGGTCAGACACCCCCAGAATGTCTTCCGAAGACAAAGTTTTGCCAAATCCTGAAATTTGATGTTTATTTATTTATTTTGTCGTCAATCAATAGTAGACCGTTTTGTTACAATAGTGCTTACATTTTATGTTTCACTTATATATACAGTACGCCTTAGAAAACTAACACATCAGATTTACATTTTTAATGTTTTGAATCGTTCGTTATTATCTAATTGAATTGAAGTATTGTTTTAGTTTTGTTTTGGTCATAGTGAAGTCTACATTTTCTCCATGCTTATTGTAAGTTGCCATCATCTGATTCAGAGGTCCGAATTTGGCGTAATTTGTACGATGATGGCTTGTTATAAATATATTTCTATTTCGTAGTTGCCGCGACGGTATGTAAAAATTAAGTTTTGACAAAAGTTCTGCTGAATCAATGCGTTGCGAAACAATATCATTTACGAATGATACTAATGCAAATTCACGGCGCTCTTTTAATGATTGGATGCTGATGAGCATGCAGCGGGCTTCATAAGATGGAAGCGGAAACCTTGTCCAACCTAATTTACGAAGTGCATACAGTAAAAATTGCTTCTGCACCGATTCTAGTCGTTCTTCATGGGTGACTGAAAATGGTGACCAAACTACGCTACAATATTCCAGTATTGACCTTACATATGCAATATACAATGTTTTTATTGTGTACGGATCATGAAAATTGTAACAGAATCGTTTTATAAATCCAAGCATATTATTTGCTTTGTTGATGATTGTATTGTAATGATCAATGAAAGTTAGTTTCGAGTCCAAGATAACTCCTAAATCCCTTGTTCTTTTACATTTTTCAACTGGCTGATTCCCTAGATTGATAGTTATGTCTGGGGTGTTTCGTTTCCTACTAAAAGCTATCGAATTACATTTTTTTACGTTCAGCTGTAAAAGGCTTTTGTTGCACTAAGTATAGAAATCATTTATTTCTTTCTGGAATGTCATGATATCTTCTTTGTTTCTTATTTCTAAAAATAGTTTCATGTCATCAGCGTAAATAAGAAATTTAATGTTTTTGAGAATAAAGGAAATGTCATTTACAAACAAAATGAATAAAAGGGGACCTAGGTGAGAGCCTTGGGGACTCCAGAAGTGACCTTAATAGGATTTGATTTCTTCCCTTTGAATCTAACTATTTGTTGACGGTTAGTAAGATAGGATTCGAGCCATCTGAGGATTCCTGCCTCAATTCCCATTTTTCGCAATTTGAATAGAAGCATGGGTATGTCAATGCGATCAAAAGCCTTGCTGAAGTCTGTATAAAGAGCTTCTACATGGTTGCCATTGTCCATTGCTATCAGTGAGTAGTTGACGAATTCCAATAAATTTGTGCTAGTTGATCGTCCTTTGAAGAATCCATGTTGCTTTTTAGTCAGTCTGTTTTTGATTTGAGAAAACAATTTTTCATTGATAATTGCTTCAAAAAGTTTAGGAACGCAGGAAATAATGGCAATTCCACGATAGTTACAAATGTCCGATTTTTTTCCACTTTTAAAAATAGGTACTAGATAGGAACTTTTCCAAAGTTTGGGAAAAATCCCAGATTCAGTGACATATTAAAAAGCCAAAATAAAGGTGCTGTGAGTTCTAATGCTAAGTTCTTCATAAATACGGGTGGTATTCCATCAGGGCCAGAACCTTTGGAAACGTCTAATTTATTCAAACCTTCCAAAATGTCTTGAAATTTGACTTGACTAACTCCAATGTCCCTTGAAAATTCTGGGAAGAAATTGAAATATTCATAATCGCGATCTTCTTCATCAAACGTGGTATAGATTTCTTGGAAGAATGTTGCAAATAGATTACAAATTTCTTCCGCGTTATCACCAACATTTGAGTGTAGATGCATTCTAGATGGGAAATTGTCAGATTTCAGCTTAGTTTTAACATAATTGAAGAATTTTTTGGACAAGACTTAATTTCAAGTTCGGTTTTTGAATTATGCTCATCATATGCATTACTAATAGCTAGATTTAGTTCATCGCAAATCTTCAAATAGTATGTCAGATTATTACTGTTACAATCTCTTTTATACATTTTGTGGGCCTTTTGCTTCCGATTTTTAAATTTTTATTTCTTTATTATACCAAACTGGGTGGTTCGAATTACCTCTGTCGCCTAATTTTTTTGAGTGGTACTTGTTCAACTACTATTTCAAACAATAATTTATAGAAAACCTCAACAGAAGTTTCAACATTTGCTTCATTCTTAAAAATCGTTTGCCAATCAATTCCGTTAAGTTTGTGTCTTATGATATCATAATTTGCTAAATGATATTGAAAGACCTCTTCATATTCATAGTCGTTGGGTTTCTCGTATTCATGAACAAATAAGGAAAACTCAATTGCTGTGTGAAAAGCTTCATTTTTCCATAATGGATAAATAGATTTACTTACACAGAAGTCTTCCTGAATATTTGTCAATAAAAAATCTAAATAGCAATTTTGTTGGTTTACATGGTTAATTTGATTGAGCCCCAGGCCTGCAGTTTTGTCGAAAATAAGCTGCAATGTTTCATTCTCCCCAACGACTGGTAGTAAGATGGACTCGTTATCATTGTCTAGAATGAAGTCAGCACTACGTTGATTAAAATCACCGTATATGTGAACTTTCACTTCTGGTGAAAGTTGAGACATAATTTCATCAGCAATTTGAAAAAAATGGTCATATGCTTCTTTGCGAGCGTTATTTGGGGGAAATACACTGTGGCAAATACATATATTTCACCTGCCATGTGTACTTTCACCCATACATGTTCGAATTCCTTAACTGTAGATGTATCAATGATTTCTGAATTAAATTTGGTAGAAATAGCAACTAAAACACCCCACCGGACTTCTTCTCAGAAATTTCCAAATTACGATCATTTCTAAAAACATTATAAGCATTTCCAAAAACTTCTTCACTCTAACACTTTGGTCCCAACTGGTTTCAGTTGCCATAATTATTGGGAATGAGCAACCCAAAATTTTAGTATGAGTTTCCTGAATTTTAACCGCACTTTTCATACGGTTAAAATTTTGGCAATAAACTATAATTTCTGTGCCCAACTGTGTTTGGGGAGTAGGGGGTTTCTGACTCGAGTTATTCGTTATATTAAAATTGTTCAAACTAATTACCGTCAAGTTATCGTCAGACTCTGAAAAATCATTATCCTCCTCTAAGGGTTTCGTCAATACCGATGAAAACTCGAATGCCTGTGTGAACATGACCATCCCTCACATGGTTCAGCTGAAGAACGCCCCGGAGCCATCCAGTTGGGTGATTGTGCAGGAACGATGCGTGAATAATCATCAATTGCTGAGTACGGGTGTAGGGTTTCGCCTCGATGAAATTCTATCGGTTGATAGTTAGGTGGCGCCGGCCTGGAAAAACGATATTTCGCTGCCGCAAGAAGGTCTCGATCAGGTAGTAGTGGATTGTATGGATTGCTGACGGTGTTGAAATTGTTGTTGTTGTTGTTGTTGTGAGTACGGTTACTATTGTTGTAGTTGTTGTTGTTGTTGTTGTTGTGATGGTTGTTGGCATTGATGCTACTATTTTTGGCTAGATTTGCCAGAGCCTGTTTCTTCTTCTTTTTAGCCTTTTCAGCCAATTTCTGCTGATTCATTTGGCGCAATTTACGAGCATCATAATCGCTCCAATCCGCTTTCCACACTTTTCTCGTTCCCAGAAGGCGCCACCCTGATTCATCGACATCGCGTTGGTTATTTTGATCCATTTCTTCTTCAAGGCTGGGAAATGAATCAGGTAACGGAGTTAAAGGTGCATTGGTGCGTGCTTTCATCAAATATGCTGATATAGATTTCAGCTCGCTAAGTATATCCAAATCAAACGTTGGAATCTGCGTTGTGTCAATTGCAGGCAAGTTAAAGTGAGACTTGAGAGTTCCATCATTTCCTCATTTAAAGTTTTCAAATTTTCAGGAATATCTGATGTCACCGATTTTAATGACGTCGATATATTTTCTTTAGATTCCTGCATCGCTATGTTGAATAATGATGTAATGTGGTTCTTGATGGCAATAACGTTGCCAACAGAACCACTGCTTCTTGCCACCGTAAGCTCATTTTTATGTCAGTGAGTTGTGACTCGATATTTTCGATAGCTTTATGTACAACATCCACATTATTTTGCTTACTAGAGCGGTGAGTGACCTCCGTGTTGTTATTTATGATTTCAGTAAGTTTCACCTGTTGTGCTGTTAGTTCTTTTCACCTCAAAATTTAGCGAAATCAAAGCTTGGCATGAGCTGCAGCATGGTAGAACATAGGATTGCACATCAACTTTTTTGTCCTTTTTTCGTAGCGGGTTTCGTTGAACAGGCACTCCCACACAAGCTGCATGAAATGCACGCGAACATCCATACGCAGGTCCACAATACCGTATCGACCGTAGCATCCAGTGAGCAAATTTCACAGCTCATTTTTATTGAAAGACAGCGCACAAAAACTTAAGCGTATGCAAAACAAAAACCGCGAAACGCACGTGGCCAGGAACGAATTAAAAACGCGTCTATACTGATTGACGACTGGTCAAAAAAAAAAAAGAAAAAGAAAAAAAGAAAAAAAAATGTGTCGTAAGTCAGGTTTTCGAAAAGATTTGAATAAGGTC
>JASCZW010016382.1:0-18811 GCA_034211315.2 Aedes japonicus | reverse complement strand
TTTTATTGGCTGATGGTGTTGCCGTGATTCGTAACAAGATATAAGTATTGCCGAATATTTAAACCCATTTTTAAGTTCATGTTAGGCTATCAGGAAAGCTCGCCTCCACTTGGTGACAGCCGTTCGTTTTTTTTTCTATCGCGTGCATTAAAAAAAGAGATACTTTCTCGAGTAATGTAAAGGCCCATTTTAAACGGAGCGGACATCGGTGAAATCTATATCTTTCGGGTTGGATCGGGTTCGCAGCGTGCAATTGACGACACACGCTCTTGGATTGCTCCGGTACAAAAAATTAAGAGGAACCTTACTTTCGGCTTTTGACGACCGATGGAAGATTCATCACTATAACTAGTTTGGGGGACTTCACTTAGTTTTTAGAATAGCTACCTTCTTGAGGCAGGCCTTCGCGGAACACACGGCTCTCTATGATCCATAGACGTAATTTGCGGCTTGCAGCACGACGGTACCTTTGATGGTCCCCGCCTGTCGACGAAAATATCTAGCCGTACGAAAAAAATCGTATCTCACACGAATTAACTTTTTAGTGATTAGGGTCGATCCCACGATAGAACAGGCATCCAAGCTAGAGTGCCCACCGTTGTGTACATTTTTGTAACTGCCATTTTAAATTAACAGCTTGTTGCCGTTAGTTTTGGTGATTCGTATGTTGAAGGCATCCACCTCCACGCGCTTTGAGATTTGATAGTCTCGTCAATTTTAGTATGTTGAAACCTAGACTGAGGCGCCGATTTTCCCTTAAAAATTTACACAGTAAATTGAAAAAAAAATGTTCGAGCCTGGATGTCTGTTCTCTGTGGATAAATGGTTCACATAGTTAAGTATAATTGCCTTTTTTTCGTAAAAACTATTCTCAGAAAACGTAAGTAACTATAATCGCGCACTTCTGAATTCTAACCGAATCTTTAGAAAAATGTTTGAGTGGAGGAAATGCCTGCGCCATGAAATTGTGCCACTTTTCAAATCCAAGCCCAATTCAACAATTCATAAATGACTAGTTGTTCTTTGAAACATTATTTTAAAACCACGGCAAGTGATTCCTTCCTTAGCCAAGGAAAGCATGGCGAACTTAAACCGCCTGATTCAAATTCAGCACCATTCAATAAAAAGTGGAGATTTTACTAACATGTTTCTATAGTTGGGCACAAGGGTAGCTCATGCTCTTCATTTTATTATGTTTAACAGCATGTTATTTTATGCTTCAGACTTATTTAATTTATGACTGCATAATTAATTACTAAAAATGATGCAAAAACTTTGCATAAGCTTGTTTTGGATTCCCAATACTTTCGGCAATAGAATTCAAGACAATTACTTATTTTGCAAACATTTCTAAGGACGTGGCCAGGTGTGCAGATAAAAACGGGTTAACGACACTAATCGTTTTTGGCGAAACGTTAAGTAAAGGAGGATAGGATTATTTCGGTGACTCTCACCAATGGTGCGAAGTATTCAATGCACTTGCTTGCTATGCTATTTCAGGTTCTGGTGGCATGTCATGTCAGATATGCACGTTAAATTGTTTACAGTATTGATAGTTTCAGATTGAAGACGAATCGATGGTTCCAGAGATTCCTTAGTGTTGACTTTGTCAATCAACGATCGATTGCTGAAGCTAATACCCAAAATGAAATGACATCTGGACAGTCGCTGGCTGTCCTTTCTAACCGATTTGGCATAGTTTTAAGTTTTATTTGTTGACTTTTTGAACGGCATTTTATTCTGTTCAACCTAATTTAATGTATGTTCATGTCATATAATGTTTTGCTAAAAAGATATGAAGTGTTTATGCCCATTTCAAATGATTTTTTTCTTTTTAACTAAAAAAACCGGCCTTAAAAATAGCCGAAATATTGCCATTTCCTGGAACAGGTTCCTCTAAAGAGTTCTGGATGCGGCCAGATCTTTCTTCCATCCAAAACATGCCAAGCGACACCTCTTTCTTCTTCTTGTTTAATTACACAGCTTTCCTTAAGCTTAAAGTGGACATTTGGATACATTGGCCACTCCCGGGCCCACAGGAACCTGTAGCAGGGGTCAATTACATTTTGACGCCAGAACATGCCATGCGACAGCTCTATCTTCATGATTTTTTATAAATAACGTGTTGGTATACTAGAAGAGACCATTGGCCCCCTGTTCTTTGGTTCAGAAAGGGTATGGGCGCGTTCTGCCAGCTTGGTCGCGGCAGATTTCATGTGTGAATAGGCTGTCACATAAACGTTCAAAAATGCCTGAACCAAATGGACAGCTTGTAATGACCACTTGAAGATGCGATGGGGGATCATTGTCCTGAAATTCCCAAATGTAGCACGTAGTAAAATGTTTCTGTCTTCTGAGTAAACGATTGGAAACTCATCGGGAATGATCTCTCATATGCATCCGTCGAACCATTCTGAATGGCCGTTGTGAGAATATCACCATGAAAATCTCACATGCGCATAGCATGTTACCAGTTACTAATGCTTCTCTCCTTTCTCTTTCCTATCCCATGGCCGTGAGCGGTGTCTTATGACATGTGAGTCTCGATATGCGCTACCAAAGTCAGCTCTTCAAAAGGAGAAACACCGAGACGATAATATGGACCCTACATCAAAGGAAGGTTGAAGCAGTAAGTGAGGAACGAGGAACCCTAACCAATTTTACTTTTAACCAAACAAGCTAACACAAGCTTCAAGGTAAGATGACTGCAAAATCAAGGTAAGAAAATCATATTAATTTCTCTGAATTTTTCATATATTTATGTAACATCATATGTTGGGATAAAGGGAGGGACCATCAGAGTACCCGATTGAAGCGATTTGGATAGGAAGAGTGGGACTGCCAACTTCCTGTTGTTAACATTTCGTGAATAGAGGGCGGGCTCTTCTCCCCATCTAATGGGACTTTTTAATTGGCGAGGGCTCGGTTTTGGTGTGGTTTATGCGAACTTGTTTCTGGAAGGAGATTCTCTCTAGATCCCTGTAGCTTTGGGTTGCGCGTAAGTGTATCTGCTTACGGGCCCACAATACGTTTTTGGCCCTTCATACAGGAACATGATGAAACATTTAGCACAGTACAACCTTGATCAAATCGTTTAATTAAAACAGTCCAGTGCTATAGGCAGTTGCCTTGCTACATTAGACGGTAGCTCACATCATCATCATCATCACTAGAAAAGACCATTGGCCAAATATGTATAGCAAGGTGCTGACTTCAAGGTGTAATTCGAACCAAGGGGTTGTACAACAGTGAACCTATTTCGAATCGCTAGTTGCATATTGATTGTTGGCTGAACGGGGAAACCTGTTTAACACATTAGCAACGCTTGAAACCACCGATACGCCCCAGAAGAACATTTTGTTGAGACAACTGTGTTCGTATCTTAACATGATATGTTTTTTATTTTTCGCATTCACGAATAGTCGTTAGAAAAATATGACCGTTAACAAATGAAAGTTTTCCATATTCCTCTACTGCTTAATTACAATGCATACTAATGCGGCGTTGGACCGCCAGTTGCTTGGAAGACCGCTTGGATTCGCCTTGGAATTGACTCATACAGCTTATGAATGGTTTCAATTGGAATTCGGTACCATTCTTGGATTAGAAGATCCTCGAGTGCTTTCAGCGACTCGACACTGCGCATTCGAGCTTCCAATGTGGACCAAAATGGTTCGATGAGGTTCAAATCCGTGCTGGTCATGGCAGATGCTTAAAGTCCTCATCGTGTTCCTTATACCATATCATTCCGACAGTATTAATGAGCACATTTTCATCCTGAATAATTCCTTCGCCGATCTAAAACATAGTTTTCATCATAGGCAAAACCTAATAAGATTGATGTTCAAAGTTATTTTCACAAAAATTAAACCATTATAGCATGAACGCTGATTAACCTGATCGCCCAAAACTTCTTCATAATCATTTACAGTGGTCTTTCCTTTCATGACGATAATTGCCCCAACTGAGTACCATGATATGAAAAGTAACTTACGAATCATTGCTAAACCATTTGAATGCCTCTCAACGACGCGTAAGTAAAAGGCTTTATACCACAAGGTTAAAAATTTAGATTTTGTTTAGTAAAAATTGATATTTTAGTAAAGATACACCGTTTTGTTGCAGAAAAAACTAATACGTAATTTTGATAATTTCGACGTATCTTTGTGAAATATGACAACTTGACGTAAAATTTCGGTGTATCAACATTGTCATTCGCAGAATGACGTATCATTCTGATGCAAGTAACATGCCATCTATCAGTAGTGACTTATCAAAACACGTATTAACTCTTTCTATTGCAGACCGTTGTAAGAAACATTTTTCTAAATGAAACTGTCAGTGGAATTCAATTGGGATTAACATGTCGGGTTTTCAAATAGGAATGAAAAAAATGTAAAAAAAATTAAATGCTGATTTTCTCATTTTCATCCAAATGTTACTTACGTCCATTTGAAAAAGTTCTCGAGAAATAGGGAGAGATGCCCCAGATGGCACCTTTCGCAAAACGCCGGACATTTTTCAATACCTGATTTTCATGGTACCAACGGTATATTTTAATCAACAATATGCTAGAGCATTACAGCCATAACTCGGCTATTTTAAAGGTGATTTTTTAGTTCAAATTCGCTTGGGACATGTTACCGCTTTTTGCATATTCACTAGAGAAAAATATTTCTAAACGGCATCCTGTACAAAATTTGACCAGAAAATCGACATGTGAAACGTCCCCTCCGAAAATCCGGAATATCTCCGGTATCTGAGAACCATGGCCATTCACGTAACTGCATTTTAAACATATGTTAATTTCCCGTCGAATGCTTCTAAGAGAACTAAAATCGGTCAACGTAGGTTAGAGGCACTCCAAAATTAAGCATTTATTTGACTATCTTAATTATTTTGTCTACTCCCTGTATACTTTTTATTTCAGCTTAGTTGAATGTTAGGATGAGTTCCAGTAAAATGCTCGATATTTGCAAATGTCGCCCTCCAATAAGAGCCTGTACAGCCATTTTTGGTAAGTTTCTCACAGTTTTTTCTTCATTTCCTTTCAATTAACATTCCATCTTACGCCTTTCTATTGGTCGTCCGAATTTCTTCATTTTGGGCTTAATCATGGCCCAAAGGTTTCTGTAATTATTATTCTGGATTGGTCTGTAAAATATAATAAAAAACAGATAGCGGTAATACAAATATTCGAATAGCCTCGGTTTCAGGAAAAAGCAACTCGGTATTTACTCAGTAATTCTGTGAAGCAGCAATCAGCAAAAAACATACGTTTTACCGAGCTATCGTCAATATATACACGAAACTGTCAGTTCCGGCTGGCTTATTCAATGTGCTAAGTGATGCCATTTTTATAAAGTTCGGTTATTAAGTGAACGATTCTGACTAAACCTGTGCTCTTCGCTGAGTAGAAAGTTATAAACATTGTAAAATGAAGGAAATTTTAAACTCGCTGATTGAAGTATACAACAGCTCGAATAAAAATTAACATCAGGCTGATAACTAGAAATTAGAAGAAAAATTAGTATCTTCCATTTAATTCCAACTACCTTTGCTACCTTCTTCAGTGTCTCGTACTAATAACTCAACTTATTAGTACGAGACACTGAAGAAGTCTGTACATTGTAGACGAAATACGCGTATCTGTCAAAGATAAGCAAAGGTAGTTGGAATTAAATGGAAGATACTAATTTTTCTTCTAATTTCTAGTTACAGGTATTCCACTAAACAGCTCAAACCCTCTAGGATTCATCAGGCTGATGTCTGATTTCAATGTCTACATCAACATGAAATTCAAATGTACATCTTACGTTGAACATTAGAGATCAGTACGATTTCGCTGTATTTAGGTAAGGTAACATGATTTTAATATCGAGACATTTTCAAAAAGAAAAAATTCTATTCAAATGTCCCTTACAAAATGTTTTTTTGATGTTTTAAGGTATCGAAGCTTATTGATGTTTTCAAATGTATTTGAATAAAACGGCATAGTCAAAGGATTTTTGATGTTTTCAGATGTATTAAAGGTTATGAATAAACATCTTGCATATGTTTTCAAGTGTCGATTTTTTTCCAATAAAAGAGATGATGTATGATGCATTCAGTTGTAAAAAAACGTGACGGTGTATCGTTTCCGGATGTTTTCAGTTGTAGATAATAACATTAAAACCAAATAATCTGTTAGACTAAGGTAAATTTTTTATTCGGGTGTTGAATAAAGTACATAAAGCAAACATGCACCAATATCGCCAAAACATCGCCAAAACGATTCTAATATCACATTTAATTTTACTCTCTTCGGATATGTACCGATATTTTATGTGTACAACATTTTACATCTATACGAACATGGATTTCAACGCAGGACACAGGATGTATTCTGGCTTATTATGCATGCAACATTTTACTTCATAAAGATCTTTGGTTCTATCGTTCTCTTGTAACGTTTCATTTTTATGTTGTAAGAAGTTTTCTTATGCTATACACTTGCACTCTTTTACAGTAGAATGAAGTTTATTTCTAAGGTAACGGCCAATTCTAATGTCATCAGATGTCTTTAGATGTCTTAGGTACACAATATTTCACACATACAGAACGTTTGATTTTCATGTCATTTTAGATTCTAGTTTTATAGGACGTGTTCTGATGTTAAATTTTACATCTTCAACGTTTGTTTTTAATGTGAAGTTTAAATATGTTGTATTTATATGTACTAGGGCGAGCTAGCTAAGAGCTCAGCTTTTGAGAAATCGGTATTTTTTTACTGAGCTCTGTAAAAATAAATAAGTGTGTTAGAGACGAACCACCCGAATAAAAAAATCTCATAGAGTTACAATTGAATATATTTTAACCATACAATAGAATCTAAAGTAGCCGGCGTCGGTGGTGTAGTGGTAAGCGTGACTGCTACTGGCACCCCAGTAGGTCTGGGTTCAATCCCAGTCGACGTCGGTGGTTTTTCTGAGGCGAAAAAATCTTGGTCACGTCTTCCTTCGGAAGGGAAGTAAAGCCGTTGGTCCCGGTTCATAGTCATGAGTCGTTAGGTAGGGTCCAGGTGGTGGAGTCGTCTCCCTGGCGTCGGTGATTGTCACCATGTGAGGAAATAGGCCGACGGAAAATAGATAAGTAAAAAAAAAAAAAATAGAATCTAAAGTATGTACAAATAATAGTACTGTTCACAACAATAAGACGACAAAAAGAGTTATTGTTACCACAATAGAAGCTAATGTAAATTGAGACATCGACAATCTAAAAGGGGGTTGTTATGTATCTTAACTGTAGAAAAAATCATTATTTTCCAAATAAGTCAATAAGTATTAATTGTATTGTTTCTCAATTGTTGAAAATTCTAGCATGTAGAGTGAATTGTAAATCTTTTGTAATCAAAATATGCATTTTTCATTTATCTGATTCATGAACAACAAGATTCATGGTCGGAAATAGATTTTAATGTTATTTTACATTATTGTATTGTAATTGTATCCCGCATAAACAAGAACAATAAGAAGTGCCTAGCCACCAATTCGGGGTATCATTCCAACTGTAAGTGGTATGGTCTTACCATCTATAATATCGTTCCTGTATGGAACATGTTTATTACGGACGGTTATTTTTATCCGGACAGATCAGGGCTATAGTCATGGCTGGCCCACAATTGATACGTTACGGATGCGTTTGCGTGAATATGACAGTTTTCCCATAGAGTTTCTGTCAGATTTACGTCAACGCATCCGCAACGTATCAATTGTGGGTGACCCTTCACTAGATTCATAGTCTGGCGGATACAACGAGGGGAACCAATTTGAACTATCACCTGGCGGTGCCAATCGACCATGTCCCAAGTAATTCATGTAAAGGACCTAAATTCCATTTGTAAACAATGACTTTAAATATCGATTTCTCTTGAATCTTAAATCACTCTCGTGAAATGAAAGCAGCATTAAATAGAAGAATGTTAGTTCTACCATATGATGTAGCAGGATATGGTGGGATTCTCGTTATTCGGGAGAAATCAACGTAAATTCATTGTTTACAAATGCTTTTATGCCCTTAACTTAAATTATTCGAGATATGCTCGATTGGCTCCGCCAGCTGACAGTTCAAATTGGCTCCCGTCGTTGTATCCGCCAGATTATGAATCTACACGGAGAATAACAAATATACTAAAAAGCATAAATTCTATGCTAAAACCATATTCGGTCTATCCAGTCATTGGAATGAATAAACCAGGTTCATACATTGATAAGAATAAATCAAATATATGCATTCCAATGTATTTATCAAATTTATGCATTCCAATGCATACTTTAAATATATGCATTGCAATGCATATTTGTATAAATATATATGCATTCCAATGCATAAATCAAATATATGCATTACAATGCATATTTAAAATTAAAATTAGAAAAATTAGACAAAATAATCAATCAATGGGAGCAGACAGTAGAGTATAAAAAAACGCTTATATAGTTGCGATATGTTTGATGTCCTGTTAACCCTCTCCCTTCATGGTAGCACAGGTGATCCACAACTTTATGGACGTAATCATGTTTGTCCATGTACAATTTAATAATCAGTATTCGTTTCAGCGATTTCGCCGGCTCATTTGGTTTGTCCATATGTGTTCTTTAGAATCCAACTAACTATTGAAATACTTTTGGTTTTAAACAAACGTTTTTCAATTAATTCGATTTACAACAACAACGACGTAACAACAATTGTTCCAGTATTTCTCCCAAAAAAGCAATTTTTGCATCACAAAACTACTAGTAACCTTCTGGGAAACTACCGCTAAATGCACGCGCTTTCAGGAGACAAAAGAATATTAAATTTGCACAAGTCGTCTAAGCTCCTAAAGTATAAATGCCGGTAACGGTATGCACGGAAAGTAATAATTATCTAAAATGCATTGAAATGCATAAAATATATTGGTTCAATGCATACTGTTTATGCATTGCAGTGATTTAACAGGAATAAAGGGTAGAAAGGGATATATAATACGGTTTTCAGCATTTTCTATTTTCTCCGTGTAGTGACTAAATCAAGGGCTGATTATAAAGTAATAAAAAAAAATCTCACACTTGCTGCGCCGCATGCCAATATTCTTGTGTCCGTTCTTCTATGCTGCACAAAGTCGTGTGCACTAATACTTATACACGCGTGATACATGCTTTGCCGGATGTTTTTTTGCCAGTATTACAACCGTTACTCAAAAAGGAAGAAATGAAAAACGAAAACATATTGAGCTAGTCTCTCATCAATGACTTATACATAAGGTCTAGCACATCCGACTAGAGCTGTTTGTGGTGGAAACAGCAAAATAGCAAGCATTAATGGACAGGTGAGCAATGACATAAAAATACCGTACCATTCTTTTCTGGGAACAAAATGTTTTACGTCACATAGAACAGCTGTTCCGTGTTAAAAGATCTGCCTCGGACCTTATATTATTGACATTGTGACTCCCATCACTATTCTACTAACGGTTTCACCCTTGGATACCGTTACGTTGACAGTTCTAGCAGCAGATCGGAGAGTCAAGCAACCGAGGCGATTCATTCGAGAATGAATGCTAGTACGATGAATGAACTCTAGTCGTTTCCTGTGTGCGTGTGGCAACCTGTTTTGAAAGGATGGTATTAGTAGTGCTGAGCTTTTATTGAATAAACCCGTTGCAGTTTTGTTTGTTTTGGTTGGTCAAAACAGCTGATTCTATATCATAAAATGAAAAGCCAATTCTTATTGGAATCATCCAATGTGATGAAAGTAACGTTTATTGTCATTCGACTAAAACTAAACCTAACAAGGTATAAATAAATATCTGTTTCATACTGAGACAAACTCAGATTTCCTAGCAAAAGTCAAAAAAATTCACTTTGAGATATTCACATTTGAGAGCAATAAAAACAAAACACTGTATAAGTTCCGCTTCAGAAGCGTCTCATCCGGACTCGTTCCTCGTTGCACTCGTCGATTCCTGTAACATTGTCAATGTTAAACTCAGGACTGGCACGGGTCATTCATTATGAATAAGTCTCGCTTGCCGGTGACTTGTATTGCAAGCTCAATTGGGAAAAATGATGCACGAGGAACACATAACGCATAGTTTAGTCAACAATTTATTACTGTAACTAGTGCCCGCACGCCATAGATATGTATATTTTATTTTTCAAAAATTGTTGAAGAAGGCATGCGCCACATGTTCATCATACATGATTTTCTTAAACTTAGCAGCTGAAATAAACTACCGGCAAACGAGTCATACTCATACTAAATGATCCATCTCAGCCCTGGTTCTTCCCCAAGGCTACAATTTAAAATTACTCACGATGATACCCCGACCCAGTTGGGCTGTCCTCTTCGTCCCTCAAAACAGACGTGCCGCTGATTTTCCTCGGGGTCTCCGCATATCGCCACGTGCCGCTTGGATCACTATAGTACTTATCAGCGGCGCTACTCTTCCTGCCGTTCAACAGCTCTCGGTCAAAGTGCCACTCCTTGCCACGGGTAATCTTGCTTATGTTAGCCAGCAGGAATTCCTTGTCGCTTGGCTTCCATACATAGCATCTCCTTCAGAAGCTTGACCTTGGCAATCTGTGCTTTGGATTTCGCTCGTAAATAGTACGTGACGACACCCATCGTTAGAAGCAACCCTCCAATGATGGCCGGTTTCGTTATGTAGGCGAAGATTTTCCAGAATATGTGTTCTTCCTGTAGCTTGAGGATTCCCTGCATGAAGAGCTGAAACATGTAGGTGTTTCCTCTAAATGGACCGCATTCTTCGCTAACGGCAACCTGAGTTATGATGTAGCCATGGGTGATGATCACGCCGAACAGGGACACGAAAACCAGGACCAGGAAGAGTGTCTGGGTCTGGCTGGAGCGCCACAACTTGCTCTGGGGTTTGCAGAAATAGATGAGGCTTTGTTTCTTGATGTAGAATGTCAGGAATAGCTTTGCGGTGACGACTACGCAAAGGAGCGGTGAGAAAAGCAGCCCGAACCACAGCAGGGTTTGGTTGTAGACCAGTCCGAGACTGTTGTTGGAGATGCAGAACTCGGGCAACGAGACGGAGTGGTTGTAGTAGCGATTAATGCCATAGCGAGCGGCTTGAAGAAAGGCAAGGAATAACACCGAGACTACGAAGTCGATCACGATGAGGCGATATATTTCCTGGCCGACCGAAGTCTCCCAACATTGATCGTAGGTCTTGTTCAACCAGTAGAACATCAGGACTCCGACGATGCACAGTTGGAGTAGAAAGTTGCGCATCAGGTTGATGTTGAGGGCAGTTGACGGTCGGCGATAGTTTTCGATTCTGCAATGATGTGAGAATTGAGTGCTGTTGTGATTAATTGAAATGACCATATTTAACTTACTTCGATATGAACCGGAAAACATATTGGAAGACCAACATTGTCACATTCGTTGTGATGGAAACGTACAGTGCCGACCAGGTACTGAAGTGCTCCGTTTGTCCAAATTCCTGCAGCAGCATCCAGGTACCGAATGCAATCGACCCAATCAATGCAAGTACGGCCAAGTGGGCCGTCACATGGAGAGCGGCACTACTTAGGCGTTGCCACTTACCGGACGGCCCATCCTGGCGGTTGATCACGGTGATGTATTCCCGTAGTTCGTGGTAGATGCTAGCATGCTTCAGCTGAGCAGCCTTCTCGTTCGCAATGCCGAAATCCCACGAGCAGAATATCTTGTGCGTCAGGACGTTGTGAACGGCTCCGCTGGTTTCGATGAAGCTGATCCGGTAGGATCGTGCCATACTAAGCGAAACAACGACGAATGTTGCGATGTACATGATGATCACAGTTAGGAAATACGCATGCGGGAGGCTGTATTCGGAAGTTCCCGGAAGCAACGTGAACGATACGTTGCTGTAGAAGCCATAGAACAGGATCGATTCGGTGAAGTAGCCCTGGAAAAGGTTGTACATTGAGTTGAACAGTTGGAAGGAATTTGTTTGCAAGAGAAATTTACTGACCGTGTCCTAAGGCCTTTGAAGCATGTTCAAGATAAATGTTTTCATCAGATTTGGATCAGATGGGGTTTGGCAAAATATAGAACAACTTACCTCTCCCGTGAAAAGATCTGTGAAGCTGAGTTCTGCTCGAGTATTCCGCATAGTTTTGCTTGTTGGATTCTGCTGAACAGGGGTTTCCAACTTTCCAGTTTTCTGTTCCATCCCATAGTACAATATTTGAGGGAAACTGACGAACCAGAAAACGAAAATCACCAGAACGACGTTCAGCACCAGCAACCAGCGGAGAAACTTGAAGTAAGCACTGATGCGGTTGCCGAAGTGACCCTCCACTTCCTTCATACTGCCGTAGAACAGTTCAAAGTTGGTCAGCGCATTTTTCAGGAACTTTGCAAACTGACTGCCGTACATCTTGCCGCTGTAGCGACACTTGCGCAGGAAGCTGATCGGTTTCGACCGACTGACGGAACGGCGCGTCACCGTTCGGGCCAGGTTGGCGCGGATTTGCCGTTTGATCGAAAGAGTCTGGGCCATCGATTTGATCGCCTCGATGCGCAACTGCTCCGACCGCGGGTTGTCCTCCATGAGCTGCTCGCGCTGTTCCAACTCCTGGGTGATTTGCTCCACGTCGGAGGCGGTCGTCGTGATGAGGTCGCCATCGATAGACAGGGCTGGAATGGAACCGGAAGGTGAAAGGGAGGTTAGTTGTGACGGCTTTCATCTTCGTGCGCGTTTTGCATTAAATCGATTTTTTTTCGATAATGACATTTTGAGTTGAGAAATAAATTTAGACAGATACTTTTGAATTGTATTTAAGAACAAAATAAATTTAATAAAACAATTCATTAAATTAATACCGCTCGACAACTGAGCGGACATTTCAAATGTGCATAATCATCGAGAACATGAAACACATGAACAAAGTGTTTCTAAAAACTGGTTGACAATCTGAAGACGAGCAGTTTTATCGCTGAGTGGAAATAGGAGATCCAGGGTGGTTTCATAACCGATTTCGGATTAATGATTGACCCACTCCGAAGGTTTTAGCCAGGATTTCAAACATATGCCTATGGATTCTATCTGTCGACCTTGCCATATTGAGTTTGTAGAACTCAGCGAAAGTTAGTTCAAGTGTTCGGTGTTCCTGAAGCCGAATTTGTACTAAGATTTGCGTCAACGCCTCATACAAAATTTCGAAAAAATGTATGAAGAAAAGGCCACGAGGGCCGAGGAGGTCCGAGATTTCTAAAAATGAGTCTACGTGGTTTATGAATACGTCCTTATTCCTCTTTCCACTTGCTTGCGATTTTGACCTTGTTCTTCTTGTCGAAACTTGGATTCGCATCGAAATTGCTTTCAGTGCTATAAGTATTGCGGATTGTGATTATCCGGAGACATATGAAGCTCAAAATCTTTGAGCTAAGTGAAGTCCGTGTGCTTTCCACAATCCTTGACCACGAAACCGTTTGCCAAGTCCCTCGACGTGATGGCGATGTGTGTTGCCACAGATCGGCATGGCATCGTTTCACCGCCATCCACTGCTCACCGATCTTCAATTTAGACAGGCACCCCACGAGTACGACGACAGCAACCACTTTTTGTCGCTGAATAGAGGCTGTAGGTTGTAAAGCTGCATTTAAAATGCTATTTAAATGCTTGTAGCCTGTAACAAGCATTTCGAATGCAAAATAGCATTACTGAAGTATTATCATAGCATTGTAGTAAAGCAGTCGTATATTGGGCCAAAAGTGGCATTTATGTTGCATTTACGGCGACTTAAATGCTTGATAGGCTACCGTAAAGACGCTTTGGAACTGCTTATTGGACGACTGGACTGGAATGGCGGCTGAGATGACTACCCAAAAATCGAATGGGGGGGCGAACCCGGTGTAGTGGTTAACATCCATACCTTTTACACTAAAGTCACGAGTTCAAATCTCACCCCCGGACAAATTACGAAAAACACCCAAAGAAGTGTTTGAGTGACTGCGACGGGAGATGAACCAGTCCGAGGCTGAAAATAATTCAGAAACAAACAAAAAATCGAATGTGGTGATGGGTTTAAGGTGTAGTCCATTTAGTATTGGAAGAAACATTATGGATTCTTACAGCGACCCTAGTGGTCGGATTTGTAAACTATGACATCTTATATGTTCCCTATAACAATAACAACATCAGAAGTTTTTTTTTTCGCGGTGCAGTTCGAACGTGTTTCAGAGAAATACAAAGTTGAAGAAGAAGAAAAATAATTGTACGCAATCATTTGGCAAACCCTTCGTAGTCTGGGCGAAAACTTGCAAAAGTGTTGGGTTTTCCCCGAAATACCGTGTGGCATGTTTTGAAAAAGTACAGAGAAACTTTGTCGACGGATCGCAAGCCTCAAAGCAAGCGTCGGGCGGGTACTGTCAACCGTCAAATGCGGAACAAAGTCATCAAGAACATTAAGGCAAACCCCAAAATCTCTGACCGCGATTTGGCCAAAAAGTTTCGCGCCGCACGCAGTACCGTGCAACGGATTCGTCTCCAGGAAGGCTTCAAGTCATACCGTGCCTGTAGACAGCCAAATAGGGATCAAAATCAGAACAATGTGGCCAGAATCCATGCCAGAAAACTGTATGATCAGGTGTTGACCAAATTCAATGGCTGTCTCCTCATGGATGATGAAATCTATGTATAGGCCGAATTCAAACAGCTACCGGGACAAAAAAAATTACTTGGCTACGGCTCGGGGAGATGTTTCTGCCAAATTCAAGCTTGTGTTAGCAGATAAATTTCATTTATATTTCATTTTGCAGCGTTTGGTGAGTCAATGAGAGCGCAAGTCAATCCAAAGCCGAGAGTTAGGAAGGGGTAATGGCAAACTACACTCAAAAAAATCGTCACGTTATTTCCACGTGAAATTTCACGTAACTTTCACCTGAACACGTAACAATCTTCTTCAGTAGAATCAGGTAAACATTACGTGCCAATGAATTTTACATGAAAAATCACGTAACAATTATATGATTTTCACGTAGAATGTGGATTTACGTGGAAATCACGTAGCTCTTACGTGAATTCTACGTGTTTATTACTGGTTTTGGCAGTGGACGAAAATTACGTGCGTTTCACGTGGATGTGACGTGTCGATTTTTTTGAGTGTAGTCTATGCGGACTACTTGAACGCCATAGTAGAGGATAAGAAGTAGGTTAGAGTAAGGGGTTTGTAAAGTTATTGGAATGAGATGGCCGCGTTGCTACAAAATGTCCTGAAATGTTAAATGTGTTTATGTTAAATTATGTAAGTTCTCTTCAAAAACATTTATGTTGTTAATAAAATTTCTATGTTATTTGATTTCTGTTTGATTTCTTATATTCTGACTGTTATAGGACTGATGATGCTTCTTTTTGTGTGCAGTCTTTGCATCCTTTACTTACAAAAACTGCATGTAGACCATGGTTAGGAAGGTCCTTTGTTCTTTTATCGATCCCTTTTACCGCAATTCTCGGCTAACTAGTCCGCGTCCGGAGCTGGCTGAATTGCTGCTTGAACTTCGTGACCACTCGGGGCCATAGTGGATTCAAAGCCGCCAGCATAGAGTTAGTAACATTAAAAGACAATAGAATGGAGATTTTAGTATTTGATAGCCTGCAAGGTGTATGTGAGATAATTGGTGATATTCTCACAACGACTTTCCGTTTCTTTGATAAAAAAACCTCGAATCACTGTAACCCAACCAAACCCAATTCTAACAATTCTGGCACATTCACTGTTGTCCGAACCCCAAATTCCTAACCTACTCTTCATCTTGGGATTGCCATTCCAAATCTAAAAATATTTCAAATATGATACCTAAGCATAGACGATTCATATCTAGCGAGTTTATCTTTAATTTGCTTCTCCATTCCATTCCATTTACGGTCTGATTTTGAGGTTCATGTTCCTACTCAATCCGACCGCCTTGCAAGTAGGTAACACGAAAACAATGATCGTATGATACTGTATATCACTTATCAAACACTGCTGCTGATACAAATCACATGGAAAGGTCCACTATACTGCTTCAAATTGTGTTTTCCAAGCAGGCCCTCCGCGTCCTATCTCCAAAATACATGCTTGTCAGCGTCAGTCTTAAGTAACACTTTGCTGTGACCATGTGCCTCATTTTGAAATCAGATAATTACCCTGATCAAAATATTCACCCCTTTCTAAAATGGTGCAATTATATTCAAATATTATACCATGAACAAATCAGGTACTTTGGTTATTTATTCCATAAAACAAATGGATAAACAACAACATAATTTGCCACGAAAATGAAAAAAGTACTTTAAGTCGTTTTCCCTAGATTTAAATTAAGAAGTGTAAGAGTGAATTGCGGCATAACCCGCGAGTATCACTCCTGATGTTAATGCCTTTATATAAACGTTCAACTGCCACGTCAGTGAAGCAAATGACTGTAATATGTGATACTTTCACTACTGGTCAAATTCTTGGTCTTACATGCATGTTTATAGCATAAGATAAGCCTTGCCACCGTCGACAAGGTGAAAACTTTGACCCACGAGAGGGAAGTTTGTGTTTGTAATTGTAATTGTAATTGTTAATTTTATTCGGTACGATAATCCTGTTAGTTTAACACTTTATATCAGGGTAAGGAAGCTTCTAATGAAATTAGAAACTATAAATTATAAATCAAACGCACGTTAGGAGCGAATAAAACTTGAAAGCAAAGAAAAAAAGAAGACCATGAAGTGGTTTTATTTGTTTAGTTAATCCTAATTACTGCTCGTTTGAAAGCATCCATTCGGTGTTCTCGTTTTGTTGTGATCGGCAATGCATTCCAGCTGGATACTCCACTAACTAGAACACTCTTGCCGCTGGATGTAGTATGTCGGGCGGAATGAAATGAAACCGGCGGATCGTTCTTGACACTCGTGTTGTAGGTGCTGCATGAGATAACCAGGTAGTGACTTCTCATGTGCCAGCTTCATGAGACAGCAGATTCGAAGCTGGTAGTTTGCTGGCAAATCATGCCCAAGAATGGAGTTCCTCACTGTAGCTGTTGTGTCGCGTCGGCAAAGGTTGTGCACAAATCGACATGCTGATTTAAAACAGCGGTACAGCTGCTCCCGGAGAGCAGAAGACAGGTCAGGGAAGTACACTACGTCGCAATAAGTGAAGAACGGAACTATCACAGCTTGCACCAACTTCGGCAGCGATAGAACGGTTGAAAATCGCCGGAATGTTCTGATGGTACTGTAGACCTTCATTACAACGTCGTTCACTTGGTCTGTCCACCGTAGTTGGCTATCCATATGTAGTCCGAGGTTTTTAACATGACTGCAGAGCGGAATCGCGATGCCACCGAAGATGATAGCTTGTTGGGGAGTAATGGAGCCGTTTTTACTGAAAACAATGGCCTGGGTTTTTCTCGGGTTCGGTACAAGACAGTTCAGTTTGGCCCAATTCACTACCTCGATTAGATCCTTGTTAATTATTCGTACCAGCTGATCAGTTTCGCTTAGCGGAGCCAGATAGATAGATTTGGAGGTCGTCTGCATGCAGCTGCCACTCACATTTCAGTGTTCTGGGTAGGCTATTCATGTAGAGACTGAACAATAGCGCGCTGAGACATGACCCCTGTGGTGTACTGTCCGGTGTCTCCCTTTCGGCAGAACATGGTATTTCCCAGGCGGACGATTTGAGAACGCTCTTTAAGAAATGATGAGATCAGTTTGCATGCGGTACGTGAGAACCTGAATTCATTTAGAAGCTTGTTCTCCAGGATCCGATGGTTAACACAGTTGAAGGCAAGCGAGAAGTCTACCAACACCATGACTGTGCAGCGGTCGTCATCAAAGTTGCTGCTAGATGTCATGGACAACTTTCGTGAGAGCAGTAGTCGTACTAAAACCTTTTCTATAACCAGATTGGTTACATGCTAGCAACGGCAGGTCAGCCTCGCTCAGATGTTCCGTTATTTGATCGAGAAGGATAGCACTCATAGTGACGTTGTGTTTGTCTTCCTCTATTCACGAACACTGGTAGCGTTCACCACAGAACAGATTTGTTGCTCGCTCATGTTCCACACACCGCTCCACAGCGTTTTGATCTAAGCGTTGGTAGCTGCACAATTGATTGGCCCTACTCTAAACATCCATATATATACTAAACAAACTAATGTTACCGGTAACAAATCTGGATCATAAACTAACGTTTAGCCTCCACCCACCGCTCCAGTAAAAACAGTAGAAACTCCAGTTTGCTTACTTGTGGCACGCCTCATAAATTAGTGGAACGGTTTCAGAGTTTATTTCCAATCTTAAATATCAGCTTCCGATATGTTAGATATGATCTGAACCAGCTGGTCAGAGATGACGACAAACCTATTCTTTCTAATCTTTCTAGCAAAAATAAGTGAATTGGATGAGAGGTAAACAGCGGAGAATTGTTCACGATAGTTCTCGATGTTGGGTTTGTCACCTTTTTATGCACAGGAACACATGATGGAGAATTTCCAGCTGGAGGGGAATCTTTGCTCCGGCAAAGAAACGTTGCAACAATAGTGTCATAAGGATGAATTACCGTGACATGCCCTATTACCGTGAGGTTAGCGACACTGCAAGTTGAAGACCGGTATAAAAAATGAATTCACAACAATTTGTATGTTTCTTCAAACGTCATTCGATTATGTATGGTATACATAAAGAAGCAAAAATTATAATTTTATGTTGCTTTGTTAAACTAAATCATAAAAATTGTATGAATAGTTCAATACATGAATTTGCCGAATTCCGCGCACTTCAAGCATGGAGTTCCATATA
>JASCZW010016381.1:0-18821 GCA_034211315.2 Aedes japonicus | reverse complement strand
TTGAGACACCTGTACTATACTAGCGATTTGAAAAAGTGTTTCAGTTTTAATGTAGGACTTCGTGTATGTTTTCTATACTGGGGATTGCAACCGTACAGAAAAGTGGTTCAGGATTTGAGCGTTAATAACTCACTCGTTTCTCCAAATATATGCAAAAGTTTATACACCAATCGATCGTAAATATTTCTAAGCACCGATTCTAATCCAGGGCGTTGTTGATTTCGGGCCACATACGATTGAAAAATGGTAAACCTAGTCTTAAAAGTTTTTAAGAAAGAAAAAGATTATTGCATTGTTACAATCAAAACAGTTTACATTTAGTCCTATGTCATCATTTCAAACAACCCAATGGGATCAAGTGCAGGTAGTGTTAGTTTAAATTTCCCTGGTTTTGATTGTTTTTGATTGATGTGTCGACATTAAGTTGAATTAGTTAGATGTTGTTAATTGTCGCTTTCAGCAAACTTTACTCAATTTCGATTAGCTAAATTTTTGACGAAACTGAATTGAACACGACTCAAATTTGAGTGAAGTATACATTTGATATGATTTATGAAAATTTTCGGCGGAGTTCAAATATTCTTGATATGTGTGTTAAAGTGATTGACGGAGACAATAACAATGATTGAAAAAAAACCATTTGAGATTGCGTCAAATTATTAAGAAGTGATATAAGTGAGAGCAGGAATTTCCCGTATTGGTTGAAGTAAAATGTTGTTGTGGTCGAGAATCTAAAAGTTCCGTTTCTACCGGTACTACCAATAAGGATGTATACGAGGAAGAATGTCTGCACAAGTGGTTGCCACCGTTTATCAAGTCGCGACCTCCAGCTCTGTTTTGGCCTCTTGTTACTATGCAAAATCCGTCCTGAAATGGTATAAGGATACAATGGGTCAAATACGTGCCCAATACAGCCAATTCATCAAACTGTCCAGAACTTCGTCGAATAGAGAAGTACTGGGCTCTGAATAAGCGAAACTCTTCGAAACTAAGAAGAAAGCAAATGGTACCGATGAAATCAAGAGAAGATGGAGAATCGTCACGGCGGGCGTATCTGACGGATACCGTACGGAACCTGATGGCGGTTGAGCCACAGAAAAAGTCGAGAATTTAACAGAAAGAAGATATAATCATATTATTGTGAAATAAACGATCGTTTTTGTTGAATTATGTGTAATTTTTTTTGCTGCTATTATTTTGGTGTCGAAACTGAGTGTGGAACATACCCGAATCACGCCGAGTTCATTGAAATTCGGAAAAGATCCTCCAGCACAACGCCACCAAAGAGTGCCTGCGAACAACGAGATAAACTTCTATCGTAATCACCTATCGGTGTCAAATTCCAGTGCTTCCACCGCTTCCTTACAGCAGCTGCTTCGAGCCCATCGACTTCTGGGGTGCTCAAAACCACAATCGATGGCCCCCTCGAACAGCACTAGCCTGTTATCATCATTGTTCTCCTACCACGAGCGATGACTAAAGGGTGTCCACGATGAAATTGCCACACTATGAAATTGCTCTAACTTTTTAACCGTTGGGTAGAATTTAATGAAAATTTGGGTGGATTTAGTTCATAGTGCATTATTTACATCCTGCAAGTTTTAAAGTCCTGTGATCAAAATCGTGTGATTTAAAGATCCTGTGATCGCGGAAATGGAGTCGAAAGAACAGCTCGTGCGTGATAAAATCTTGCGCATTCATCACGAGAACAAGGATCTCTCGCATCGTTCCATCGCTAAAACGTTGGGAATCGCGAATTCCACGGTGTCGCGAGTGATTAAGCGGTTCGAGGAACGGTTGACCACCGATCGGAAGCCCAGAAGTGAAGGAAAAAGTATTCCGTACAACACCAAAATCACAACCGCGTAGTTGGGGCCTTCAACCGAAATCCGAACGCCTCCGTTCGGGATGTGGCTAAGAAGCTGCACCTATGCCGAGAGAAGGCCGAAACTAAGGCTGAGCTTCGTTCAAGGTTCAAAGGCCCTAATCGCGACGAGAAGCAGAACAAGTCCGCCAAAACCCGTGCCAGGAAGTTGTACCTCAACATGCTGACGAAAGTTGAATGCTGCATCATGGACGACGAAACATATGTGAAGGCCGACTTCAAACAGATCCTCGGCAACCTGTTTTTCACGGCCAAGCATAAGTTCAGTGTTCCGAGCATGTCCGCACTCAGAAGATGTCCAAATTTGCGAAGAAATTCCTGGTTTGGCAAGCCATCTGCACGTGGAAGCGGAGTGCACCTTTGACCAGGACGATGAACGGACAGGTGTACATAAAAGAGTGCCTCCAGAAGCGGCTGCTTCCTCTCCTGAAGGCCCACAGCGTCCCAACAATCTTCTGGCCGGATTTGGCCTCGTGCCACTACTCCAAGGACGTGCTGAAGTGGTATGCGGACAATAAGGTCAATTTCGTGCCGAAAATGTTCAACCCTCCCAACGCTCCGGAGCTCCGCCCCATCGAGAAGTACTGGGCGATTATGAAGCAGCACCTTTTTAAACGACCTAAGGTAGTGAAGACAGTCGAGGAACTGAAGAAAGTATGGGTTTACATGCAAAAAACGGTTGATTCACAGGTTGTGCAGAATCTTATGGCCGGGGTTAAGGCCAAGGTGCGGGCATTTGCGTATGGACTGTAAATAAAATACGAGTAAAATGGTAAAATGAAGTTTAATAGTTATTTCTCAATGCCTGAAAATTTGATGGCAATCGGATGAAAACTCGAATTTTGCGAATCAATTTTGTGTGTGGCAATTTCATCGTGGACACCCCTTTAACCATTTTCATGAAACTGGTTAAGGACTGTATCAAAAATAAGTTATCCACATATTTTTCTTTCAAATCATATAAATAAAGTTGAAACTAGAAATTAGAAGAAAAATTAGTAACTTCCATTTAATTCCAAGTACCTTTGCTTATCTTCGACAGATACGCGTATTTCGTCTACAATGTGCAGACTTCTTCAGTGTCTCGTACTAATAACTCGACTAAATAAAGTTGTTTTATTCAAACAAATGGATGAATATGTATTGTACGGGATTGAACTTGAACATAGTGAAAGCCGGATGAAATTATGCAAATTTTTGATCGAACATTTTCGTCAAGTTACGGACAAGGTATTTTTTCAACTCCTGCATATTCGCAGCTGCTTTACCATTCTTTTTGAAGACCCTCTTCACAATCGCCCAATAGCGTTTGATGGGCCGAAGCTGAGGACAATTTGGCGGATTGATGTCTTTCACACCAAAATCTACACCTTTTTTGTGCCTTAATTGAGGGTTTTTTCCGCAATGCGCCGACGCTACATCCGGCCAAAACTGTGAAAAGCTACTATGCATCTGGTATAAAGGCAGCAATCTCTTCTGCAGACACTCAGTCGATAGATTTCCGCACTGATTGACCTGTCTGCATTGCTCACATCCTCCCCTACGACGGCAGTGTAATATTGTAGACCTGCAAGGGTATTTAAGTGACAAAGGTCTCGTCGTCCATCAAAATACATCCATCAAAATATTGCGAAAACTATTTACGGGCCCTTGTTGCTGGACGTTGCTTCTGCTCTTCACTTTGTCTAACGATTTTCTGCTTCTTGTAGGTCTTCAGATTGTTCCGTATATTGATAGGTTGAATCATTCCGACGCTGTGAAAAGCAGTGGAATCTAGCGTGTCCGACACTTGCGGAAGTGTCAAGGCATCGGAAGCAGGTACTACCAAGCTAAGCGTGACCATGGATGGGCCAGGACTCATCTAGGCCATGAATAGTATGCAAGAAACGCTTCCTATGATAGCGGAGGTGTCCGAGCAGTTGGATGCGATAATTGCCTTTACGTTATCGCGCAACAACATTGCTAAGGACCTAAAACTCAGCCTCCTCAGGCTACGCATGACAGTGCAGGCTGCATGTGAGGAGAAGGAAGAGCTGGAAGCCAAGATCCTAGCCTAGCAAAGTGCCAAAGAGTTGGCACGGCTAGCAGCCACGGAGAGGGTGAGGGAGATAGCCTCGAAGCTCACTCAGCCGGAAGAGTCCGTCTCAGTGGGAGACTCCATCCCATCTACCATCGGGGTAGGGACCCTCGAAGCGGGCTAGACAGTCCCCGGGCAAAACGTGACGACGGAGTCAGAGGGTCTGTTCTCGCGACCAGCTCCCTGCTGGTCGCAAAGAAACAGGCCCCGCCACTGGACCAAGGTCGAAAAGGAAACAGGACTAAAAGAAATTGAAAAGCGACAGCAAGCGTTGGAGCTTAAGAAGACAACGCGCCCTCGTTTCACAGGTGACGTTCGAGTGTAAAAACGTGGTAAAAACCTACCGGTGGAGATCACCGAGGTCGATGAGATCTCTACTGCACTGAAGGAACAGTACTAAGTCGGGGTTGCCGTCGCAGACATACGGCTGCAGAAAGGTGCACTCCGGGACCTAGGGGGCAGCGAAGAGGATAGGAGCAACTGACGCGGACGTGGCGTTGAAAAAGGCGAAGGTGAAGGTGGGCTGGTCCATATGTCCGCCTAGCCTACACCAGCCGCCAAAGGCATGCTTTAGATGCCTGAGAGGCGGGCACATGTTCTGGAAGTGCAAAGGCCCAGATAGGAGTAACATGTGCAGAAGGTGTGGCAGTAAAGTCACAAGGCGCGAGACTGCAAGGTCCCCCAAATGCTTGATGTGCGCCGGTAAAATGATAAACACGTCATGTGGAGGGGTGGCGGGGGCTAGAGAGGAACTAATCTTAAGCGAAACCCAGGAACCAAGTCCAGAGAATGTGCCAGGACCGAGACGTCTGGGACGTGGTAAGCGTAGCAACCTCCCAGATCGTCCTCGATCTCCAACAAAAATGGCGAAACGACCAAAGGCAGGTCGCAGGGACCACCTAATTTCTAAAGCCTTAAGTAGTCAAAGTGGTTAACAAGCACAATAGCCCGTCCTCAGTAATACCGAAAGGTGCTTTTGGGAAGGGTCCAGGGCTTCAGGCACGGGTGGGGTTTCAATGGGTCATCCCCAATCCCTGAGTTCTTCAGGTGTCCGGTTGCCAGATTTTCCATCCCGTCAAAAAAAAACACACTACAGCGCCACATCGATCAATGGAGTGCAAGTAAGAAGGAAAACAATTTGGAGGAAAACAAACCATCATTCCTCTGCATGTGCCAGAAAGGGTAATGTGATTAACCGTCAAAAAGCCTAATTCAGTTGTCGAAATGCCGTCGAAGCATGAAGAGCAGCGTATCAAAATTTTGCACGCACATAAGCAAAATCTAAGTTATTCCCCAGCCGAATTTGCAAAATCACATAATACATCATAATTCGTCAACCGTGACGGATGCTATAAAAGTGACGACTGCCAGGAAGCCAAGATCAGGAGGAAACCGAAAACAGGAAGCCGGAAACAAATTGGGAAAGTCCCACACAAAGAGTAAAGGATCGAGCCGGACTGTCAACATACAAGGTTACAGTGACATCAAATCGAGATGATACGCAAAACACAACTGCCAAAGGAAGAGCGCGTAAGTTGTACACGGGTTTTTTAACCATGTTTGATTGCGTCGTGATGGACGATGAAACATACGTCAAGGCTGATTTCAAGCTTAAGTTCAAGTTTAAGCAGTAAAAATGTCAAAATTCCCGAAAAAATACTTGGTTTGGCAGGCAATTTGCACATGTGGGCTAAAAAGCGAAAGTTTCGTGACAACTGGCACTGTCAACCAAGATATTTATGAAAAGAAATGGTTGCAAAAAGTTAATTACCTTTCTTGAAGAAATAAATTGATCCGTGCTATTTTGGCCAGACCTCGCTTCTTGCCACTACGAAAAAAAGGCTCAGGAATGGTATACAGCCAATAGTGAGAAAAACCAAACTCCAAACTCACCGGAACTGAGGCATTTGAAAATAGATATTGGCAATCGTAAAAAGAAACCTCAAGAGAACTCATAAAACTATTGGAAGTGAAAAACAGGGCGAATCTAACATTGAGAGACTCTCTTTGATTATTTTCTCTTTCATTCTCATTTCAATCACCTTTGCATTTTTTATTCTATTATTGGTACAGTATGCTAGCCAGCTCTGTTGTGTTTCGATCCGTACTAAAGAATCCCTCGAACAATTTATAATGGCGCTGTAATAAAGGCAAGAGAGAGCGAGACAGGAGAGAATCTCTCATTGTTAGATTCGCTCAATTGAAAAAAGTTCCTAGAAATACATATAACCGTATTTTTCAATCAAGATGATAATTGCGTTATGCATTTTTGTTGAACGCTAATATTAGCAAAACTCATTATAAGTATTTTAAACTTTTTTGGACAGTATTATTTATCCATCTATTGCTTTAACACGGGTGGACAAACTTCGCATTTTCAACATTAAAAGAATGAGCAAAAGCTCTTTTTGAAATATGC
Source organism: Aedes japonicus (assembly GCA_034211315.2). Taxonomy (NCBI): domain Eukaryota; kingdom Metazoa; phylum Arthropoda; class Insecta; order Diptera; family Culicidae; genus Aedes; species Aedes japonicus. Next base: position 12,440 of record JASCZW010016381.1, on the reverse strand, counting down.
CCAGTTTACTCATTAATGAGAAAATGTAATGCACTCCTAAAATAAGTAATCCCATTGAAAATCCCAGTTTTACAAGAAAATGCGTACTTAAAATATATATTTCAGGGTGGCCACAGACTCGGGAAAATCGAGAAATGCGGGAAAAATGCGGGAGTCCAAAATCATCGGGAAATATGCGGGAAAAAGGCGGGAATTTAAAAAGTCATCGGGAATTTTTGTCATATGGAAGGAACCATACTCACACCTTTTTCAAATGATTTGAGTAGCACTTTTGTCATTTACTCGGTCCACCGATCTCATTGTTCAGCCTGTTCAAAACGTACCGCTTAGAGCATCTTCAGCGGTGGTCTATTTTAACATCTTTATAGTTGATTTGCATCAGCAAACTTAAAAAGAACCAGCAAAAACAGACCAACTTTGCGTTCCCCGCACTGGTGTAGGATTTTCTTGTCAATCATACAATATCCAGAGATCAGAAGTTTTGTTTTTTTTCAGAGACCGAGGATTTTTCGCAAACTTTTTACCATGGATTGGTTTGAGTGGTGGTAAGTGTGTGAAGGGATGCATCTCATTTAAAAGATATTAGATAGTGCTGATAGTGATAGATAGCGCCACGCCAACCTATGACAAGAAGCACTTTCTGCGACGTTTCAACATGCCAAGGAATATGATCCTAGACATTATGCGACAACTAGAGTCAACTGTTGCGATGCAGCTGGATATGTTGGCCTTAGTGTTACATAGGTGCACTACAGCTTAACAGCACTCTCTCGACGAAAACTTGGGGGTTGGTGACCCTGAGGAATTTTTGCAAATCTGTCATTAAGACTTACGGCCCGCAGTATTTACGCTCCCAATATCGGAAAAGGTTAAGAAACTGATGGACAAAAATTATCTCCCAAAAGTTCGAAAAAAATCTTGTAAATTCAGTGCACTTAGAAACTCAGGGATCTTATCAGAAGCTCGGTATACTTTTTAGATTTGACTTAGACTTTCCCGAGGTTTAGCTATTCTCCCTGATGTCAAAGGAACATACCATGAAATTAGGGAACTTTCCGGAAATTAATGGTTCTTCCTAGAAGTTCAGACAACTTTCCTGAAATTCAGATTGTTTCCTAGAAATTCAGGGAATTGTCCACAAATTCAAGGAGTTTAAGAGGAGGCACGAGTTCAGGAAAGTTTCCCAAAGTGCAGGGTTCTTAACAGAAGTTCAGGTAACTATCCAGAAATTCAGGGGGCTTCCAGGAGTTTAGAAAACTTATCAGATTATTTTGGGTATTTTTTCAGAAGTTCATAGAACTACTCAAGATGTTCAGGGAACTTCCCAAAAATTCAAGGAACTTTCCAGAAATTTAGAGAACTTCCAATAGAGAACAGTCAAGAAATTTATGAAGCTTTTTAACAGTTTGCGGATTTTCCTAGAGGTTTAGTGAACTTCTTAGAATTTCATGAAACTTGCTAGACACATACAAAAGTTCAGCGAACATGTAGGAGTTCAAGAAACTTCTTTAAAGTTCAGGGTTTCTCATGAATTCAAAAACTTCTCAGAACTTAAGGAAATGCTCACAAAGCTCATGGAACTCCCGCAAAGATCAGGAAACTTTCCTAAAGGTCAGCAAACATCTCAGACGTTCAGAGAACGTCCCAGAAATTTAGAAAATTTCCCAAAAGTTCAGGGAACTTTCCAGAAGCTCGATAAATCTCCCGGATGCTCAGGGGATTCAGCAATTCAGGAAATTGCGATCTTGCAAGAATTTCAGAAAACTTCCCCCAAGATCGGGGAACCTTCCAGAATTTCAGAAAACGTTCCAGATAAACAGGAAACTGGATTTTTTTAACAGTCGAAAAATTTAGGAAACATTCAAAGGATTTTTCCATAAGTTTAGGGAGCTTCCTAGAACTTCAGGGATCTTTCCAGGTGATCGAGAAACTTTCCAATAGTTCCGAAAACATCCAAAAAGTTCAGGGTATTTAAGTTTTAAGAAGAACTTAAACTTCTTACTACTCGATAATTTTTCGAACCCAACCAAAACGAGAATAAAGAAACCAACTACTTTTTAATCAATTTCAAAGAATTTCCACCTATTCACAATCTTGGAGATCATAAAAAGTTCTTGTACGGTTTAACAACATCTCGGTAATGCTAACTATTCCACAGAAATTCCACGGCTTTCAAGATTTTTTTTTTCAATTTCTCGTAAGTTATTTAAATATGTGTGATATTCTGCTTTTCATCACAGAATATGTACCTGCGGGAAGTTAAAACAACTTCTGGGAAGCAAAATCTGATTTTCTAAGTTCCCGTCATTTCCAAAAAGTTGTTCCTATTCCATGGATGATCAGCAAACTTTTTGGAAGTTCATCCAAGTTTCCAGAAACGTTAATAATTTTTCGTCAATTCATTGAACTTCTCTAAAGTTCCACCATTTCTCTTCTTGAAAGACAGCGAGTAAACTTTATGATTATCTGGAAACTTCCAATTATTTTATTTAACTGCCGAAAAGTTTAATCAACTTCTGGCATGTTCATTATAGATATTTCCACCCAATCTTCATAGATATTCTGAAGTTCAACAAATTAAATTTTTAAAGTTCTGAAATGATGCAAAATAGATCCGGTATAAAACAAAATTTACAAACACCAGCGATGCAGCGATTTATTTTTGCGTTTGGTCTAAACAAATAAATCCAAACCACGATTTGAACCACCGTTGAAGATGCCCTTAGAAGATCTGGCTACACGGCTGCAACAGGTGAGGCCAGAAATGAACTTATCTTTCATGTGGTGGCGAATGTGTTTGAAGTTTGGCGAATTGCGTTTGTAAGGGTGTTAACCAGTGCCTTGAATTTTCATAAAATATCCATGAGAAGTGAAAATGATTTTATCCCAATGTAATGATGATGTTTACTTTCCCGGTTTTCATGGTTACCGCTGTCACTTCTATGTCAACTGAATTTTGTTTGCTGCAATGAATGAAGTCGGCTCTATGTGCGGGTCAAAAATCTGCTGTCACTGTTGTTTTGATCATCAATTGGTAAGCATGAATTTCATTTGATGAAATCTGAATATCATCTCTTGTGATGATTTTTTATTATTAAGTGATTTTGAATCCTAATCCAAACATGGAACAACCAGGGCCGTCATCATCGTCCCAGAGGAATAGATGCTAGCAATTTTGTGCAAAAATACCCTGTACTGGGCTGCCCTTGCACTTTTCCGATCCCGACGGGTAATTGATATTCATTGTGATTGATTGAATTTCATTTCTGACATTTCAAAATTCGTTTTGAAAATGAACTTGTTTAAATAAATGAATATCAAAGCATTTTGAAAATTGAACGTTCATTCTTCTGGTTACGTTAGTTGTCATGAGTTATCATTTGATATTCGCATGGAATTTATAGGTAGTCAATGTTATGTTGCCTGAAAATACACGCTTTTGAATCTAATGAGCATGACTTTTACCAAGACTGGTGTTAACACATGGTGAAAGCAGAATTTGAGCAGCTGTGCTCAATGCCGTCTGACGTTGTTTGCCGGATTCCATCGAAAAGAAAATGGTTTGGACAAATTTTGGCTAGAACCAAGAAAGAGCTACCAAATTTGACAACGTTTGTTGAAAGTTGGCTCATCCTGTCGGCGTATTTTAAATAAAGGGAAAGTGGCAAATCAAACTGGAAAAAGTTTGGGAGCTCAGAGATTTAGCTACGAGTAATTTATATTAACTCAACTTAACAGTCGGGAAAATAAGGCAAAAATGCGGGAAAAATTCAGGAAAAATGCGGGAATTTGTATATTAACATTGTGTGGCCACATTACATGTTTGTTCTAACGATTTGCCAACAATAACATGCTGCGAATGTATTTGTTGGCAACTTAGATCGAGAAAATATTGCGGTTTTTTTTTTCCAATGCGTGAATTGAGGATCATTTTCAGGCCAAAATATTATTTCATTGGATCAAAGTATCTGTGCTTCGTAATATTCGAAGATCATGCTAGGGTAATCAAAAATATTAATTGCAAGTCGTAAATCTTAACTTTCCTTCCAACAGACGATCTTTCTACTATTCAAGTTGCGTGTTGCTTTTGTCATGACATTCACAGCTGGCAACAAATCGGAGTTGGAACAAGTTGTTCAGAAATCGTTTCCTTAGTTAGTGCCTTAGTTTAAAAATCTGTAATTCGTTCAAATTTGTCTGTTCTGTACTTTTGGAATATTACACTAGGTATAACAAAAGCTGGATAGCTTAGATTGAGCGTGTGCATTTAGAGTTTAGTAGTTGCCTCGGTTCTCACTTACGGCGCCACAAGCGCAGAAAAAGGGGTCGCCTGAAAAAATGTGAAGTGACGTATATTGTTAATATAATATATTTGATGCTTTGCTATATACTTCACTGACCGGAATTTCCACTCACCCTGTAAACAATGAAATGTCAAAACCATGAAATGCGAGGGGTGTGTATATGATATTTACATGATTTAACATTTTTTTCGCAAGGTGGTTCTTCTTTATTTACGGGTATCTGAGCATCTTTTGAAATTTCATTTATGGTGGACTGAAACTAATATATTGATTTTAGAACCTGTTTTATATATCATGATAACATGTTTGAGAACAATATTTTCCATGATAAATAGACATTGATAGGCGTTTATAGTTATATATATATATATAGTTATATTTAAGTGGGTGGATCTTTTTTTATGCCGGTCACTGTATCTCCAGAACAACATTAGTCAACAATATTACCAGTGGAGGTTGTCGGTAAATTCTGGATTTTTTGAAAAAACCTATCAGATAATAAGACGGTTGCGCACAGAGAACAGACATCCAGGCTCGAACATTTTCCCCCCAATTTACGGTGAAACTTTTAAAAGCAAACCTTTGGAAAACCGACGCCGCCTAGTCTAGGTTTCACCAAACTAAAATTGATAGGCTATCAAATCTCATGGTGGGCAAGTGGCGCCATCAACATACGATTCATCAAAACTAACGAAAACGAGCTGTCATTTTAAAATGGCAGTTACAGAAATATACACACGGTGGGCACTCCAGCTTGGATGTGGGTTTCTGTTCTCTGTGGGTTGCGTATATTTCACTTTCGTAGATGGAGGTCAATTCGGATTTTCACGTTTCAAAAATGTGTTCCCTATTCTTGCTTCCTCATCTTCCGTTCTCCAGCTGATTATTGTTCCATCCACTCTTCGCGAAGAGTGACACTGAGTCCGAAAGTTCGACTTCAGTTACCGAAAATGAACAAATCTCCTTAGCTCTACTCCATTAATTGCCGCAGTGCGTCACCCCCCTCGACTCCGAGCTCCGAGAATCCAACGTTCTAGAAAGCCATCAAAACACACACACTCACACCTTGCAAGACGCATCAGTGCGGAATGCAACCCACGCGAGTGTGACTTCGCCGCATGCGGTCGTCGGTCCTCCGGAGATGCACTTGTGGACGCGCGTGGACAAATAGCCGGTTAATTTATGGGGTTTAATAATTGAAACAATTGAGTGACTCCCTTCTCGCCCTTTTCCTCCTCTTCAGCGGTTCGCCCGTGCCTAAATGCGATTTGCAATTTGCGTGTTCTAATTCTTACCCCCTTTTTCTTGTTTATTTTCCGCAGATTTGTCGCCGTAAATCTTCGAGAAAATCACCCGGCGGCTATTGACTTATCGAACAGAACCGAACCGAGCAGAACAGAACTTCGATGAAGTCATCAAATCGCGGTACTTGACCAGTTGAACTTGCCTTCGAGCAGCGCGGAGAAGATCGCGAGAAATTCAGTGTCGGACCAGAGAGGAAGTGGCGAAGTGGTGAAGTCGAAAATCAAATAAATAAATTTATTATCAAATCAGGTCAATTTGTACTAAGATGAAATATTGCGTTGAGTGAGAGAGTGCGGTCCGCCTCGTCTTCGCGCTGTCGTAGAACATCAGAGTGGGTTCTACGCCGAGGGATGAAGATGTGTGAAAAGTAACTCTGGCTTGCATTATTTGTGAAGAACATCATCATCAATTCAAGGGTGAAATCGCTCCGGCACTAATAAGCAGCAGTGGCAATAATCATCAGAGTGAATATCATATTACTACAAATACACGGAGAGAGAGAGAGAGAGTGCAGTGTGCAACTGCAGCTGATCTAATAGAAATAGAAGAAGAGCCGTCTGGTGTTGGCGGAGATCCGTGCATTATCTACAGTCTGCCATACAAAACAGTGATAATACAGAAGAAGCGAGAGAGAGATAGAGAGCGAGATAGAGAGAGAGGGAGTGAACCGGTTCAGCAGAGTTTGGAACGCGCGCGCGAATGTAAACAGAAATTATACTATTGAGAGACGGCTGCTAGGTCCGATCTGCCCGATCCGATGATAGGAGTGCAATAAATCAAACCGAAACTGTCAGCAGGAATTGGATTTTCGAACCGCGCCGCATCGGGTCTAGGCGAGTGCGAAAGAAGAACTGAGAAGCCGCCCGTTGAGTGTTTTGTAGGTTGCCGGCAAATTGGCAATTGAACGTAAATTTCACTCCAAGCAGCAGTTAGTAAGTGGACAGGCCGACCACAAGCGGAAGGATGAAGCTAGCCGTGGCCTGTCTGATAACGCCTGGCGCTGCGGTGTGCCCTGGCGATTCCACCCAAGTCGGAACCGACGGTGAGTTGATCCTTTTTTTTATCTGATAAGTCTATTGGTTTAGCAGGCCAGTATCACTGCTAGCTCACCTTCCTCGATGGGCTTCACCGGCTGAAACCATTTGGTCCTCCTGGTCAGGGTTGGCAGGTACTCGGTCACCCACTTCTTCCAGAACTCATCGGCGTATAGCTGGGACATCTTCCAAGACTGCTTTAGCACAGCTGGTCTGTCGTCGAAGGCGATCGGGGGCTTACTCCCATTTGAACTCCCTAGCAGGAAGTGGTTCGGTGTTAAGGGAGGCTCAGTGTCGGAGTCTAACGGTACGTGGGTGAGCGGTCGTGAGTTGATGATCATCTCGATCTCTATGAGCATGGATCGGAGGATCTCGTCAGTCGGTAGCCGCGGGGGGTTGAACTGGTTGAGAATCTTCTTGACTGACTGCACCAATCGTTCCCAACAGCCTCCGAAGTGTGGAGCCGCTGGTGGTTGAAGGTCCACTTGATACTCGGGCCGACGAAGGTGGCCATCAGCTTCTCCTCGACGACGTCTTTCAAAGCCTCCCGCAGTTCCCGTGAAGCACCAACAAAATTCGTCCCTCGGTCGCTGACGATTTCAAGCGGCGATCCTCTTCTAGCGACGAAGTTCCGCAGCGCAAGAATACACGAATCCGTCGTGAGGGAATACGCTAGCTCGATGTGAACACCTCTCGTTGTCAAACAGGTTAGCAGGACACCCCACCGCTTCTCAACTCGTCTTCCGACTACTACCAACATCGGGCCGAAGTAGTCTATCCCAGTGTACGAAAACGGTCGCTGGAATGCCGCTAGACGAGCAGGAGGAAGGTTTCCCATGGCAGGAGGCTGTGGATTTGCTTGACGTACCTTACACTGTTGACAGTTTCTGCGGACGCGGTTGTACTCCGATCGAAGCCGTGGAATGCAGTACTTCAGCCTTACCTCGTTCACCACCGTTTGGTGGTTCTGGTGATGATACTTATTGTGGTAGTCGGCGATCACTAGATTGACCACGTAGTGACGCCTTGGAAGCAGGATCGGATGTTTGACGGATTCGTCCACCCACTCACAAGCTTGGATTCGACCCCGCATCCGTAGTACGCCGTGTTCGTCGATTGTCGGACTAAGCTTATATAGCGGGCTAGTTTTCGGTAGCGTGCGTTCCCAAGGCTGGCTGTCTGGATCCACGTTGCTCAGCAGCTGCACTTCATCCGGGTACACCTGTAGTTGAACTTGACGGTAGACGGTTTGCTCCGCACGGTTCAGCTCCGCTTGTGTAAGTGGTCCTCGCTCGATGGGCAGCTGGTGGATTCGATCCCGAAGGTTCCTGATGAATCGATGGACGTACGCGATCGCTCTCAACAGTCGCTTCCAATTCGAGAATCGCTCGAAGCACATGAATGGTTCCATGACCGTATGATGAAGGACGCTTGGACGAATCTCTTCTTCTGTTATTCCGGGATTGCCACCTTCTCCTGGCCACACGCTTTCTGGTTTTGATAGGAAGTCTGGTCCACGGTACCAGCGGCTTGAGGGTTGTAGATCCGGTAGTCTCTGCCACTTCGTTCCGTCATCGGCTACATTCGATCTTGTCGGCACCCATCTCCACTCATCTCCACCTGTGGTTTCCAGCAGCTCACTGACTCTAAACGCAACAAATTGGCTATAGCGTCGGTGGTCCGATCGTATCCAGCATACCACGTCCCGGGAATCCGTCCAGAATACTCGGCGCGAAATCTTCATCATGTGGGAACTTGCAATATTGTCTGCCATGCGGGCTCCGACTACAGCCGCTTGTAACTCTACGCGTGGGATCGACAGGAATTTTAGCGGTGCTACCCTTGTCTTTGATCCGATCATCGCACATTCGATCACTCCATCTTCCTCGAATCTGAAGTAGGCGACGGCAGCGATTCCATTTTCGCTTGCATCGCAGAAGACATGCAATTGAACATCGTTCGTAGCTCTGGCGGACGTTATGTGGCGATAACACCGTGGAACGCTCACCTTACTCACATCGGGTAGCACCGCGATCCAGGTCATCCACTTCTCGGCCAGCTTTCCTGTGATTTCATCGTCCCAAGCACATCCGGAGCGCCAAATCTCTTGCAGCAGTATTTTCAGATACATCAGGAAGTTGCCGATGAGCCCCATCGGATCGTATATTGCCATCAGCGTTCTTAGCACCTCCCGCTTCGATGGCAGTTCCACCCCGGACAGCAGCTCCGCGTCATGTTTCGGTGATAGCCTGAACGTAAATGTGTCGGTGGCTGTATCCCACCACATTCCAAGCACTTTCTCCGTTTTCGTCTCCGTATGTAGGCTCATGTTCTTCTCCGTGGTGGTATCTTCCCGCAGGGACGCCGTGACTTTGCTGGAATTTGAAAGCCAGTTTCGAATCTCGAAGCCCGCTTGCGAATGCACGAAGTGTACATCCTTGGCGAGTTGTACAGCTTCCTCCTCGGTCTCTACGCTGGAAAGCATGTCATCAACGTAATGCTCATACTTGATGCACTCGACCGCTCGAGGGAACTGCTCCAGGAATCTGTCCGCGTTCAAGTTCTTCACGTAGTGTGCGCAGCTGGGGGAACATGCTGCGCCGAACGTCATAACGTTCACTACGTACACTTCCGGATCTTCATTGGGTTTCCAGTACCCACAGGATCATCTGACTGCGCTGGTCTTGCTGCCTCATAAGTACTTGAAAGAACATTTCACGGATGTCTCCAACTACAGCGATACGGAATTCACGGAACTTGAACAGAACTGCGAGTAGCGACACCAGTTGATCCGGTCCCGTAAGAAGGAACGAGTTGAGGGACACGCCTTGCACCTTTGCAGCTGCATCAAATACTATCCGTATCTTCCCTGGTTTGTTTGGGTTGATGACCGGGAAAATCGGCAGGTACCAATCGTTCGGATGCTTTTCCGCCTTTTCATCTGCTGAAAGTCTTCGAATGTACCCCTTGTCTTCGTACTCCGACATTTTTGCACGCATCGCTATTGCTAGTTCGGGATCCCGCTTCATCCTTTTCTCCAAGCACGCTAGACGCTTCATCGCCATTCCTCGGTAATCGGGCAGCTGTACCTTACTTGCATAGTGTGTGCCAGAAATCTTCAGCGCTATCTTCACCGACTCGTTCTCTTCCCTTTGCTGGCCTCCCGTCCAATTGAGGCATAATGGATGCGATGTTCCTTCGAGATCCAATTCCTTCACCAGACTGTGCTCCATAAAGGTGGCCGACGATCCATCGTCAAGAAAGGCGAAGGTTTTCACTGTCTTCCTTTTTCCGTAGATGGTCACAGGCACATATCGAAACAAAACCTTCCCAACCGTATTCGAATGCGTATTACAACTCTGTGTTGTCGAATTCGTATTCGTCGATGCCATCGGTTCGGAATCGGTGGGCTTCTTGTAGCGTTTGTCGTCATGTAACAGCTTGCTATGCATGAACGAACATCCGTTCTTTCCGCACGGCGTTTTGGTCTGACAGGCGCCGAAATGCTTACGTAAGCACTTTCTGCATAGCTTTTGCTCCTTCACAAGTGTCCAGCGGGCTCCGATATCCATGTTGAGGAACTTATGGCAGGTCTCCGGACCACTGCAAGTTTCCTGACACACAAGGCAACCCTTCGGAACTGCTGCTGCACGGATCTTCATAGCGGGTTCTTTGGTAGGACTACAATCCGAATGAACGTTGAGATAGTTATCTTCCTTTCGTCCGCGTCTCTCCGGTTTCATGCCTCCGATGGATGGAATCGTGACTACGCTAGCTGCTTCCACCAACTTCCCCAGCCAATCTCCAAATTCCGACAGTGTAACTCGTACCAGCGTCTGGCGGTGGTATGCCCAATTGAGCCGTATGGCCGGTGGCAGTCTCTCCGTCAGCTCCTGCAGCAAGGCTACGTTACAAAGGTACTCATCGAGGCCCGACGCTTTGATAGTGGCGCAGACGTTTTGAACGGCAACTCCGAAATCGATCAGTGTTTGCAGCCTTTCTGCTTTCGGTGCTGGCATCTCCCTGATTTTGCTCACCAACGAATGCACGATGATCTCTGGCCTTCCAAACAACGTCTTCAGCGTGACCATAACGCCTGATAAATTGAAGGATGCAGCAGTCGACAACGTACTGCCTCCAAAGCTCTTCCCTTCAGACTCCGTTGAAGGCGTAGAAGATTCTCTTCATCACTATAGCCGCATACACGCGTGGAGTTCTCGTAGCTCGCGAAGAAGAGCGGCCATTCTTCGGGATTTCCGGAGAAGTTCGGAAGCTCCTTACTAACAGCTTGACGCGCTGAAACCTGACTTTGGCTTAGTGAAGAAATACCAAACAAATTGCTACGGCTCGTTGGTTGAAACGCACTTGCCTGAGGGTTAAGCCCGGAAGCACCTCCAGCTGTATCTCCGTTGAACGCTACTAGCCGCTGTAACAATTGACTCTTCTCCTCCAAGTGCCTTAGTTCTAACGCTTGCTTCTCCTCTAGCAGCTGCAACTCCTGCGCTACTATGTCTGCTGCTTGGTTGACACCGCTGACATGAACTTGCGGCGGTGGATTGCCCGTAGAACTCGCTGTTGGCATACCTCCAAGCGCCCAACTATACGCTGACAAGCGTCCATCCGCTCCCGCACACGTCGCTCTGTATCCTCCAACTCCCTCTCGTACTTTTCTCGCTGATCTTTGAGGGCTTTCCGTCGTTGCTCGTCTTTCTCCTTCATCACCCGCTCTAGATCCTTCTGCTGTTTGTTCAGCTTCTTCTGCATCTCCGCTAACTGCCGTTGAAGACTGTCATCCGGACAAAGCTCGTGAATCCTGGTGGATTGTTTTGGTATAGCTCCTCCAGTGGTGGATGATGTTAAAGTTCCGGCTGGGATTTGAGCTACCGCTCCGGTTTCGGCGCAATTCTCGCAGCTCCAATCACGGTCCTCGACACTTGAATCTTCACTCACACACACGAAGTGAAACCACTTTCCGCACCGATCACACGCTACCATCCGGCTGTCATCCGGCTGCCTGCAGATTTCACAGCTGACCCCCGCGGGCGAAATATTTGCAGGAGAAGTTCCCCGCTTCTGACCGTCACCCTTCTTTGACATACCGACTTGCCTCCCGATCGCGTATACAGAATCCGTAGAATAAACGGATTTTTTTAAAATGTTGCGCTAGCAACGGACAGAGAAGATATGGTTTCCGGTTTAATAACTAATTTATTTGGAATCAGTTAAAAAAATCCCTTCAGAGAGAAAGAGAACAAATGGTCACATACTCGGGTCTACTAATATTTAGGATATTCAAAATAATCGTTTTTAGATAGAAAAAAATGCATGCTAGCTACTTACGTTTAGTTTTCTTCTGTGATTAATTTGCCCGTACTAGTTACAACAATCGAGTCTGTACTAGATGTAATTACTGTAAATGTGTTTTGTTAGGTTAATTTTTGCATGAATTCAACACTTGATTTACCTTCTGTTTGTACGTAGTTTTTAAACAATATAAATTATCAACAGACACACTGCTCTTATTAATTTCAAGCTAAATTTAAGTAGGATAATGAATTGTATATATAGATATGTATAATAATAAATTATGTAGAATAATAAATTGTTTCACTTCGCGATCTCACCTATTTACCGCACTTTCACTTTCTGCTGACTAATTGAATGACAACAAGAAAAAGTGTTCGTCATTGTCACCCGCCGATCGTAGCTGACAGCTCGCAATGCATGTTCGAACTTCGGGAGTTGTTCGAAAGCAAGGTTGATGTGAATCGAGGTGCGTCGCATCCCGTAGGGTTGT
>JASCZW010016380.1:0-18818 GCA_034211315.2 Aedes japonicus | reverse complement strand
TTGTGACTGAATTTCTTAGCAGCTCCACAAACACGGGTAATTTGGGATCAGCTTTAACTGTAAGTTTGTTATTTTTATTAGGTTTGAATTCAGGATACTTATGGCACTACTTACAATTTTTCAGTACAATTCTACTACGAGATTCTTCCCTAGGATGATTGTAATTCAGGTAACCAAATTTAAATCTGAATTCGATAATGTAAATCTTATTATTTTGATATTAAACTGTATATTAGAACAAACCAATTCACTTAAATTCTCTGTATTCTAAGATGACTCTCAACTTTTTCAATCTTCTCCTCCGCTTTCGATACGTCACCACGAAAGACGTCAAACGCACCCAGCGAAATAAGCGGCTACTCGAAGGTGTAGCTTACACCACTTTAACAGTGCACTGTCGTGTCGAATCCTGTTGTATTAGGTGGTTCTCGCCGTCACACACCCCCGCCCGTGATTCGCTGCACTCTCCTAGTCCAGGATCACCATTGTCTCTGACGTCGAGCACCGCCAGCTTCACTACAGGCCTTCGAAGAACTCCTCCTCTCGTACGCACCCACGCTTGTCGGACACGATCATCTGCACCAACTGCTACTCGTTCCACTCGTCCTCTTAACCATTGGCTTCTCACTGATCCATCTACTACATATACCAAATCTCCCTTTTCGATATCCTTCACATGTTCGAACCATTTAGACCGCCGTGATATCACCGGCAGATACTCCTTCAACCATCGCTTCCAGAACTCATCAGCCAAATGCTGCGCTAATTTCCAGCTACTTCTGAGAGTAGCCCGGTAATCTATCGGAAGTACTGCTAGTTGCTTGACTCCGGAAGAACTCCCCAGAAGAAAGTGGTTCGGCGTTAGCGCTTCCTGGTCAGCCGATTCTAAGGGAATGTACGTTAGCGGCCTGCTATTGATCATACCTTCTGCTTCAATAATCACCGTCTCCAGCGTTTCATCATCCGGTTTCCGTGGCGCTTCCATGATGGTTCCTATCGCCGTTTTAACCGAGCGCACCATTCGTTCCCAAATCCCTCCCATATGGGGGGCTCCGGGTGGATTGAACGTCCAGCGGGTATTTGCGTTGGTGAACACTGCTGCTAGCCGTTCCTCGCGGTCTTGAATCTCCTTCTTCAACTGGTTGTTGGCACCATGAAAATTGGTGCCATTATCGCTGAAGAATTCAGCAGGGAGCCTCTCCTCGATACAAAGCGGCGAACTGCTAACACACAGGATTCGGTAGACATGCTGTGTACTACTTCTAAGTGGACCGCTCGAATGCTGAGGCACGTAAACAGCGCCACCCAGCGCTTAACGTTACTGCGCCCAACCTTTACCAAAATCGGCCCGAAGTAGTCCAGGCCCACGAATGTGAACGGTCTTACGAAAGGTGTGACCCGAACTTTCGGTAGTGGAGCCATTGGTGGTGTCTTTGGGATTGTGTTCCTCACACGGCAATACATGCATTCCCGAGCGACTCTTGCGACGAGCGCTCGCATTTTCGGAATTTGGTACTCTTGTCTCATTTCATTAATAACTGTCTCTCTGTTAGCGTGTTGAAAACGCCGGTGAAACTTGTCCACCAGAAGGAAAGTGATCCAAGACCTCTGCGGCAAAATCGTAGGGTGTTTAGTTGCATATGCCATATACGATGCAGTGTCAATTCTTCCTCGCATTCTCATCACTCCGTCTTGGTCCAGAAATGGCCAAAGCTTGAATATGTGGCTTGATTTCGGTACTGCTGAATACTCCAACTGCGAGGCACTTTTGTTTCCGCTTAGCTGCGCTACCTCTTCTGCGTAGCACTCCTGCTGGGCTTCCTTCCACAGCGTAACTTCTGCCCTGGCCAATTCCTCTTGCTTCAGCATTCCACACTCTATCTGCACACCTTGACGTTTCCGCTTCAAATTATCGATGAAGCGATAAACCATTGCCACTGTTCGTTGAAGTTTTTCCCAGCGACTGAACCTGGTTGTTTCGATCAAGAGCTGGATCTTCGCGTGGACGTTAACTCGGCGAATTTCTTCTTCGGTTGAATATGGTACGGTCCGTTGCGGCGGCCAAGAACTTTCTGGTTGACATAGGAACTTTGGCCCACGAAACCACGGATTGTTTTTATTGAAGTTCGGCCCTCCTCCCCACTTTGTCGCCTGGTCCGCCACGTTTAGCCCACTTTCTACTTTTCTCCATTCTTGCACATCTGTTGTAGACAGAATCTCGGCTACACGAAATCCTACGAACTGCTGGTACTTTCGACTGTCTGATCGCAACCACGCTAAGACTATCTCCGAGTCCGTCCAGAGCACACGCCGGGTTACCGGAAGTTTATGCATGCTTATCACACTGTTCATCAATCGCGAACCCAACACAGCGCCTTGCAGCTCCAAACGGGGAATGGACATCATCTTGAGAGGAGCAACTTTGGCCTTTCCAGCGACTAACGCTACCTCGGGACCTTCTGGTGTTTCTATCCGGAAGTAGGCAACGCTCGCATAGGCAGATTTACTAGCGTCTACGAACACGTGGACTTCCAACGTCGAGTAGGTCTCATATTTGGCACTTAAGAAATAACATCGAGGAATGCGAACAGAATTTAGCTCAGTTAGAAGCGCCGTCCAGCGCCTCCACTGTCCACATAACGTACTATTTATTGGTTCATCCCAATCTACTCCTGATGCCCAAATATCTTGCATCAATGTTCGCCCGTGAATCAAGAAGAAGCTGATCAACCCTAATGGATCAAACAAACTCATTACTACACGAAGCACTTCCCGTTTGGTTGGCGTGTGCGATTCTTTCAGAAGGTGTTTGAGATCGTCGCGCCATACGAATGTGTAAGTGAGTTTATCACCACCTGGGAACCACTTCATTCCTAGGACAGACTCGACGTTTTCTCCCTTTTCCGCCTTAATGGACTTCTCCTTCTCTATTGATGCTGCTCCGACTTGCTCTGCAATCGCAGAATCGTTGGAGAGAAAGTTGCGAATCTCAAATCCGCCTTCTGCATGGATCCGCTTCACTTCTCTTCCTATTTTTATTGCTTCTTCAGCTGTCGGAAAACTGTCCAGGTAGTCATCCACGTAATGATAATCGATGATTGCTGCTACCGCTCTTTGATTTTTAGTTTCGAATTCCTGCGCATTTAAATTTTTGATGTATTGTGCGGAACTCGGCGAACACGTTGCCCCAAATATAGCTACATCCATAACGTATACTATAACGTCTAGAGTTGCTAGGTCTCGCCAAAGAAATCTCAAAAACTGACGGTCTGCTAGCCTGATGAAAAAACGGTGAAACATCTCCTTGATATCTCCTGTCAGCGCGTACTGATATAAGCGGAAGTGAAAAACACAGCAATCAGCGACGTAAGGAAGTCAGGTCCTTTTAATAACGCCGAGTTCAGTGACACACCGTTCACTTTCGCGGCAGCATCCCAGATTATTCGTATCTTACTAGGTTTCTTAGGGTTGAGCACCACTCCCAACGGTAGATACCAGCACTTCTCCGGACTCGTGCTGGCTAATTCTTCCACCGTAGCTTGATGAGCATAGCCTTTCTCTTGGTACTCCCGCATTTGTTGACGAACGCAGTCATAAAGATGAGGTTCTTTGCTGAGTCGTCTCTCCAGTGAACGCAAGCGTCGGCACGCCATCCCGTAGCTATCTGGAAACACGATGTCATCCCGCTTCCACAGCATACCAGTTTCAAACCGGTTTCCAATCCTTTTCGTTGTTGATTGCAGCAACATACGTGCTCGTTTCTCTTCATCTGACTCGAGCGGGGCCGGTGGAGGCCCTACACCCGAATTGTCGAGCGTAATATAATCGCGGACTAGCTGATTCAGGTCTGCCTCTGGATTGGTCCATCCTCCAACGTGAAACCCACAGGTGAATGGTTCCGAAATTGACTGTGCGCATCCGTAAATGCTCCAGCCAAGCCGGCACTTGGCAGCCATGGGTTGACCCCAACCTCCTTCTCGAATCTTCAACGGAACCGTGAGTTTCAGGTTGTCAAGACCAATCAAAAGCTTCGGTGTAACGTCATCGTAATCATTGATCGGCAAACCTCGAAGATGTGGATAACTTGTAGCTAAATCTTGGTAACGCAGTGATTGTGTCGGTAGGCGAAGACTCGCTACGGTTCGTGCGTCAAATAGCTTATACCGTTTCCCTAAATCGCATCCAGATATCTCCACCCGTATCCGTTTAGAATTCGGTTCGTTCCTGGTAATGTTCCCAGTCCATTGTAGATTTAATGCTTCAACCTTTCCAGTGATTCCCAGCTTCACAGCGACTGCATCGTCCAAAAGTGTCAGCTGTGAACCTTCATCCACGAACGCATACACGTCCAGCTTGCTGTGTTCTCCATACAAGGTGACCGGAAGAATCCGAAAAAATGGACCGCCACTGGTCTGCTGTCCTACATGGCTCGTAGAGACCACGGTAGGTACGAATGGTGTAGTCGAATGCAGCAGTGTATGATGACGCAAGCGACAACCTTCTACTCCACATCCTCGCCAGGTTTTGCACGGCCATTTTCCGTGTTGATTCAGGCAAGTTCTGCATAAAGAATTCTGGTTGACAACCTTGAACCGCTCGTCAACATTTAGCGCCTTGAACTTGAAGCAATCGGCTACTCTGTGCCCCTCCAACTTACAGAACGTACAAATCTTTTTCGGTGGGTTAGCTGATGCAGTAATGCTGTTCTCTACACTGTCGTTCGATGCTGATCGTCCAGCCAAAGGAAACTCTGAATGAGCATGAACGTACCCTCTGTCTTTGGACCTCTGATTTCCTGCTTTGTGCGTCTTTCCTGTCGGTGTGTCATCCATCACTTCGAACGCCAGCTCTACCAAGGATGACATAAATGATCCAAACGTCTCGAGGTTCGCCTCCACGACGGAACTCTTGAACGCTGACCACTTCAACCGGTAATCCACTGGAAGTTTCCCCACTAAATCGTGAAGCAGCGACGGGTTTGTTAAGTGAGATTGCTGATTTGCATTCTTGAGATGTTCCACCAGATTATCTACCGCCATGCCAAAGTCGACTATGTTTTCCAAGTTGTCCATGTTTGGAGGGGGAAGATGGCTAATTTTCTCGGTAAGAGTTTTTATCAAAGTTTCTGGTCTACCATAGCGTAACTTCAACGCTTTGATTACATAAGGAACACTAGTCGGAGAAAGAAGCCTGCTGCGCACCATTTCCAATGCTGAGCCTTTCAGGCATCGTTGCAACCGGATCAAATTTTCGTCCTGGGAGAATCCACACGTAGCTGTTGATCTCTCGAAGTTGCTTATCCAGATGGGCCACTCCTCCGGGTTTCCGGAAAACGCCGGAAGATCTTTCCCCATCACTTGCCGTGCTGCTAACTGACGACTGGTTGGTCCCTTCTCTTCTGGGGAACTGATGTTACCTGGGTTGATATCATCTTCGCTCGTCCCGGATTTTTCCGATTCTTCGTTGAATCTAATGTTTCTCTGAGATCCGTGAGGAACGGGAGAGCAAATATCGTTGATTATTGATTTCCGGGTTACCTTGTGCTGATTTATTGGTTTATTCTCCTTTTCCTTTCCGAGATGTTCCTTATTCTGGTTTTCCTCGGCTATTTTGCCTACGCGATACAACTCTTTCTCAAGCTGTACAATTCGCTTCCTCAGTTTCTCGTTTTCATCCTCCTTTTCCTCGACTTGTAGCGTTGTTATTCGACTGGCCTCCAGTTTCCCCCCTTTAGCCGTCTGAATTGACACAATCTGATTTGGCTCTCCTACTGCTCGAAGTTCTTCTTTCTCGTTAGCTGCTGATATGGACTTTCTGTTGTTTCCCGCTGTCTCATCGTCCGACGTCTGCAACCATCTTTTTACTTTCTCAACGGATTTCTCCGTCTCACTGCGACAAACGCTCGAAGCTTCACTACCGCGCTGTGACGACTGCCTAACCAAGATTTTTATTTTTTCAAGTGACTGCTGCCTCATCTCTGCGCGGGCCTTACGAAACCTTTCTTCATCCGCTAGCTGTTTTTCCTGGAAAGCCTTTTCTTCCGCCAACTTTTTGGATTCTAGAGCTAACTCGCGATCCCTTATTTGTTTTTCTAACCTCAATTTCCTTTGCTTCATTTCTTTTTCTTCCTTCAGGGCCTGTTCATTCATCCGCTCTTGCTCCTCTAACATTTGAATCTCAATCTCTATTGCCCTATTCTTAACACTAGAGGTAGCACTTACAGACTTCTTGGTTGCCGACTTCTTACTCTTCATGGTATTGGGTTTACTGACGTCCGAAGCCTTCGATAATTTTCCTCCGTTGGATGGAACCTTAAGCGTCGTTTTCTGCAACGGTACCGCATCATCCTCTTCCGTCTGCAATTGTGTTTGGTTGAGGGTGCCGCACGAGATGCACTTCCAGGGTTGGTTCGATACACTATCGTTGACCTTTGCGCAGCTAAAGTGGAACCAGGAATCGCAGGAGTCGCAAGCCACCATATTTTCGGCATTATCCGGACGGTCACAGGCTGAACAACAGGACTCCTCCTGAGACATTTCACTGTTGTTTGTCCGACTCATTTTCAGGGGATCTCGAAGTGAAAAATTTTAAAGAAATGTTGTGACTGAATTTCTTAGCAGCTCCACAAACACGGGTAATTTGGGATCAGCTTTAACTGTAAGTTTGTTATTTTTTATTAGGTTTGAATTCAGGATACTTATGGCACTACTTACAATTTTTCAGTACAATTCTACTACGAGATTCTTCCCTAGGATGATTGTAATTCAGGTCACCAAATTTAAATCTGAATTCGATAATGTAAATCTTATTATTTTGATATTAAACTGTATATTAGAACAAACCAATTCACTTAAATTCTCTGTATTCTAAGATGACTCTCAACTTTTTCAATCTTCTCCTCCGCTTTCGATACGTCACCACGAAAGACGTCAAACGCACCCAGCGAAATAAGCGGCTACTCGAAGGTGTAGCTTACACCACTTTAACAGTGCACTGTCGTGTCGAATCCTGTTGTATTAGGTGGTTCTCGCCGTCACAATGACCGAGGATAACCGTGGCTGCATCGATACGGCCAAGAATCGTGAGACAAAACGCAGCAAGCATATCTATGGCAAGCATAATTTTATCCGTGACCACGTGGAAGCAGGACGACTGCAATCGAGCCGGTGAGCACCCATAACCAACTTGCGGATCTGTTCACTAAGGCGTTAGATACTTCCCGTTTCCGAGATCTGCGACGTTCCCTTGGACTAAACGATTGGGAGAGGGTGAAGACGAAGCAACCCGGCGCAACCGTTTGTGTCAACAGTAGGCAATCGCCGTAGGCTTCCCTAGCTACCCCTTAGTTACTAAGTGATTTTTTTTCCAAACGATCAGTCTCAAACTGTTCTTAGCTTAGCTTAGCTTAGCTTGACTGACTGCACGTATCGATGGTTGCTACTCCGTGATTGATCAGAATCAGTGAAATTGCACAATGAATCAACTGAATGGGGCTGGGAGTAACCGACCATTCTCACTGTACACGTTTCAGTGACTCAATTTCTTTAATAATCAATAACGGCGCCGGCCACGTCCTTGCAATCAGTTGGGAATAGGGAAGGAAAGTTAGTGTGACCTTTGCTGATTAGGGACCGTGTTTACCTCTGCATCCCCACAAAGGTCACAGGAGGGTTTTCTATGTTACTAGGGTAGGGCTCGATGGATCAGGATTCACCTTGATAAGTGATGTGATCATATATATATATTTATGCATTATAAAATTAAATGAACATTCACACATTCATACACATGTATACATACACAAACATACACATACACTCAGTAGCAAAAAAAAAAAGAAAAAACCGAGCAAAACCCTGCCCCCAAAAACCACGTTGTTCAACCCCCCGTCTCCCCGCCAACCATCAATACTTCCAAATGAAAATCTGACAATCCAATAACCAATGTATAGACCTTATGCGATCAAAACCTCATGCCGACAAAACTTACAGACCCGAAGCTATCACAACATATGCGTAAAAAGCCATCCCTGGACACAGCAACCCCAAAAATCCGCACCCCTGTGAAGGACCCAGGTAGCACACTAAAAACCTCTCCACAACCTACAAAAATACAGAAAACAATGTGGACAAAACTTGAAGTACCTCCACAAAGTGGTCCGGACCACAGCTGGCGTCAAAGTTGACACACCAACACGACCATGAACGCTACACGACCATTAACCAAATATCTCCGAGTGACGCGGGTGAACTCGAGCTCCTCCTGTCGCCGCAAGGCTGTATGTTCGGGGTTCCGTCTGCACCGGGGACACTTTGTTTTTACACCAGTCGAAAGCCTCGTGTTGGACCGCAATCAACTCTTTATTGACCGAATCATTATCAAGATGAAAAGTTCAACACTACACAATAATTTCCACTAAATATCTAATTTTCTCGAAAATTTGCAGATAAAATAAGCAGCGAAGCACAAACACGTCAGTCCCGGAGCGCGACCTACTTCGATCCTAAACGATCAGTCTCAAACTGTTCTTCAAATAAACCTATTATTTCAAGCTCTGCCTACCTTCACTTGTAAAATTTTGACATTTCGAAGGGGCTGTTAAACAAAAGTTACGAATAAGGTGTTTCGGCAAAAATCCGCTTTTGTCCCCTTCTAAAGGTTTCTTCTGGGGTATCCTGGCTGACTCAGACTTTCCAATATGGACATTGATCCAAAAAAATCATGAAGTATGAGCTGTAGAAGAGCATGTTTCAGCAAAAAAAAAACGTATTTGTATCTGTCGCCGCCAAACGGATCGTGGCAAAACATGCCCTCTTCTGGCACAGATTCTTTGTGGCCAATTGGCTTAAAAAGGGCAGTATTCACCAGAAACTGAAAATTGGGACTCTAATAAACGTTTTGACTACAAAGACTTTTAATTTGATCATATAGTTTCCACAATGTGAATTTGAAATCCGGAAGGTTAAATCAGAGGCGCCAGAGTGAGTATTGCTTCTGAAACAGAAATTAGTCTAAATGAGCACGAAAGGAAAACTATACAGTCTATGAAGAGCTTTGATTAAACCATATCAGGTTTGATCGATTTTCTATCGACTAGTCTCAAAAGTACACAAGTTCAATCCATTTCTGCATTCTACAATTTGATGTGGCGCTTCAGTTACATCTTATTCCATCTCCGGAATTCATTTCAAACATATTTTGAGACCTCTTGATAAAATTTCCCACCGCCTTGCCTGCGAGATAACCTTCTAAGGCTCCCTCCCCATATCCCTTAAATAGATTACTACCAAGCAGCAAGGGCAGGCAGATTCGCGGAGTCCAGAATGCACGCAAACAGCTAAGTATATAAATTTGCAAAACAAATCGGTACCACTGGGAGCACAGCGAACGGTTCAGCAGTGTGACTCATAGCGAACCGAGCCGGGGTGTAAAATATAGGCACACACGTTTCAACTCGGAGAAGGAGACAAGGAACTGAATCAACACTAACCAACGGGCAGCAGCAGCAACGGCTAAAAGCAGCAACAGCAGCAGCAGCAGAGAGGATCCCCATTTATGGAATCTTGTTTTTGCTCGTATTCTGCACCGCGGTTGGCCGGGTGTTGCCTCTATATCCGTGGTGGCGATCCGAAGGTTGTTGATTCAGTTTGTTTTAGCATACAATAATGTAAAGAACGCCGTTTACGGGTTCATGTGGGACTGGGTTTGTGAGTAAGAATTAAATGCGATTTAGTATTGCTACTTTGGCAGCGCTTCCCATGCAATCAACCGTTACTGTCAAAATCTAGGCATACGTTCCGGGAACTTACCATCGCTTCGTTTGATGTTGACTATGCTACCCTTCTCGAATAGATCCATCTTTGACGGGATGGGATTTGAACGATCTCAGCACAGCTCAGCACAGGCTTTTGTTGGTATCTATTTTTCCCGTAACACTTTTTTTCCGCTCACTCGCACACACTTTCCTGTCGATGGATGTTTCTTTCTTCTTGCAGTATCACACAAACACAGCTCTCGGACTGCTTCTTTTCCTACACTGACTGCTGCTCAACTACAAAAGGTATACGATTTTTGCTTATTTCGATTTATCCAACTACTCTTCTCGGTTGTGGGGTGCTGCACTGGAAATGCAATGGCTGGAACTTTTTCAACTTTTTGTGTACGGGCAAACAATGATTTTCTACACAATTTTTTTCACCGCTGCTGTTTAGACACACACTGACACATTAAGGGATTTACAGCGATAAAAAAAATACTACAATTCAAACGACTCCAGCTGGATCTTGGATGGCGGCCAATGCATGGAACCTATTTCACGGCCACAACATAAACAGGTCAAAAAATGAGCAAACGCGAGAAATTTGTTAAACAATAGATCTGGAAATACATGCGAAACTGTCAAACGTTGTTAGGCTACTTGGTTTCGCTAAAATTTAATCTCAAACTCAATCGTCAGATCAAAATCCAGCTCGATTCGTTTGCATTAGCCTGTTCCTTTCACACAAAAAAACCACGCACAACCGACCACCAGTCGTCTAAACACAAAACAATAGCATTTGGGGGATCGGCTGGACGGCTCCCTTTTTGTCGTCGATTTCGTTCAGCGGCCGCGTGTGAGTGTTCACCACCAATACTCTCTTCTCCCTGCCGCCCTGTCGCAAACGGCGAAAAATCTCCACCATCCAGGTGGATGGAAATTCCGCTACTTTGGCTTTCTCACTTCGGTGTCCCACTTCCGGTTTTTCGTCACTTTTATACACCGAATCCGCAGGCGACGGGAAGACTATCGTGAAAACACTCACCTCCGGGGCGCTCCGGACAAGGAAAACTCAGGAACGCAGAAAACTGAAACTAAAAATCGCCGGATCGCATAAGAATTTGAAAACGCGATTTCGGGTAATTTTCTTTCCCGTGGTCACTCACAAAACACAACTGGGTCCACCACGCACTGAATTTAGCTGGAGCGAGAGTCCAGAAAAAGGGTTCGGATTGATGGACGTCTTTTATTCTTTCACCCGAGAGCAAGTAGAGCGCTGCTGCTAGAGCTAACTGGTCCAACAGCGAGGCGTTTCGAATGAAGAAAATCAGCAGCTAGCAGAACCAGCAGTAGCATATGCGGATTTTTGTTGGATGGATTTTGTGTGGATACCAGAGAGCTCACGCACACATCAATGCAACGCAATGCACACACGGGACGGGAGGCCGTTGTTTCGTTTTTTTTATTCAAAAGGCGAAAATGTAGATGCGGTAAAATTGCACAACTACACTGATGCGGCAGAAAAAAACAGCAGTCGCGATTTTGACAGTAGTTCCGTTGCCGTTTGAAATTGTGCTGCTCGATTACACAAACCGAGGGGTGAGCCGATCGGCATCAACAATATTGTATTCATACCCCGGTTTTAAATATCTAATCCATAAGGTTTCAGAAGAAAAATTTGTGGTTTTAGAATAAAATAAATCACAAACTAAATAAAATTCAATGTTCGAATGCAAAGGAAATTCGTTCTGTTCAAGTAACTCGATATATCGATGAACTCAATTTGATTGATTACAGTTTTATTTGGTCTGTTGGGCTACCTCATTGCCCGGTATCGAGGACTTGCACGCTACTTCAAAACTACCCAAAGTTTGTGTAAGACCCTTCCAAAACGAGTAAAATTAAAGTTACACGGAACAAAAATTAAAATAATATTTTTTTTTATATATTTTTTTATATATTCTTATCGCCGCCCTAATAAATTTCGCATGGTTATTTTGCTTAACGACTTATTTGGGGTTTCATCCAAACCATGAGAGAAATGGATGGAGGATTTGTGGTATCGTTCGTTTAAGCTAATGTTTTATCAGGGTGGATACACTCAGAAGCAATCCAATCCACCTAGTTTAAAGTTCACAGTAAATCGATATGCACCTGGTTGACGAGTAGCCTCACATAAACGGCAACTATACTCGCTTAGTTTTAAGGGCACCTCCAGTCCTGATGGATATTCTGATCCAAAATCTAACGGATTTAAAAATTTTGATCATCAGCATTAAGATTAAAATAAGAAGTTCTGTACCGCTGATCTATTCACTTTGATCTAATTACAAAAAAGTAAATGGCAACCCGGGTCAACGAAACGTCATCTATATGTTTATTTTGCGCTTTTCTTGAGTACCTAGCGGTGGGGTATAGAATGAGCATCATTAGCGGTGGGGTATAGAACCCCGTTTAGCAGCGCTCTATCATCACTCACCACCGTACCGGTCGCTGCTAAACGCGCTACCAAACTAGCAGCGAGGCTTTCGGGACGAGTCGGGTGCTCAAATTTAGCAGCCCGATTGCAGCGCGTGAAGCAGTTGGTACACGGAGAAAAACAAATATACTAAAAAGCATAAATTCTATGCTAAAACCATATTCGATCTATGCAGTCATTAGCATGAAAAATCAGGTTTATACATTGATAATAATATATCAAATATATGCATTCCAATGCATATATTAAATAAATGCATTCCATATAATGCATAAATCAAATGTATGCATTGCAATGAATATTTTTATAAAATGATGCATTCCAATTGATAAATTCAATAAATGTATAAATTCGTAATAAAATAACGTCTCGACACGAGTGCCACATAAATGGTAAAGTGTCTTTAATTAAAATTAGTATTAGTAAAAATTTAAAAAATAAAATACGAAAAATGCCCACTTCACCCACTTTTTGATGCACTTCGGATGTAAAACAAAGGAGTTTGTCCTCAAGAAGCTGCTGCTCTTTGAACTCTGATGTGCGAGCTTAAAACAACGAGTGGTGGATTGAATGCAAAATACACGCGCTCTCAGGAGACAAAAGAAAACTACACCCCCGTTTCATTTTACTCAATTTTTTAGTACAATTATATACTATCTCTTTTTCTCTCACGGAAATGTTACTCAATTTTCGTAAAAATAGATCTATTCAAAAATTCATCCCTCTTTAGTTTTGAGATAACTGATGTATATAAAAATGAAAACTTGGCTCTGTAAAATTGATTCGATTGAGCCTGTACAAATAAATGATTTATTAAAAAAAATGATTACTTCTACCTTTCTACCGGTACGGAATAGGGTAACTAAATTGATCACCGCTATAGCAACGACCGGTGTGGAGAAGGGTGACTAAACTAAAATGAGAGCGCTGCAGCGCTTCTGAAATAGCAGCGCTACTGTTGCTCGCCGTTAATGATGCTCTTAGAAACAAAAAAAAAGTATGTAACACGCCGATCCGGATTGAGTTCGCCGGCCATTCCAGTATTTCTGAAGCAGTAAGCACTAGCGTGACGATTTAACATGGTTTTATATATATATATTTTTTATTATTTTGCAAATTTTCAGACAATTCTGCAGCGGTCTGAAATTGCTACGCAAAATCACCTGCTGGCGCGGTGTCACTTCAATTACGACCCATATTTTCAGGTATGATTTAGATTTTAAGTAATGAAAGACCATTCATTAATTGTGCATATTAATTGCAGGCGATTGTATCTGGAATAGGTGTCCCTACTTCGAAAGAGCTTGCTATCACTTTTTTTAGAAGCGAAGGATAAAACCGAGGAACGGAAAAGGAATTTGAAGCATGTCCAAAAGGAATTTGAAGCAAGCTCTTCTTTATAAAAAGAAATTACAACTCGAAACCCTCTTCGATGATTACAATGGATTTAAGTTTGAGTAAGATTAATAAGATGTAAAAAACATATTAGGCATCTCCAGCTTTCTTCGGAATATAGCGGCTCGTTACGACTTATTTCATTTTCAGAATTTTGAATAACGGACGAAGAACTTTCACCGACTTCGGGTGCACATTGCACGGTTAATCTGAAGTATGCAATTATGACTTCAAACTGGGCACTTTGCTTGAAGACTGGAATTATGCATAAAATGCGTAAAAAGGTTTTATGCAAACGAGAGACTGCACATCATGTCCTACTCACTTTATGACAGCTTGAGAACCTGGTAAGGCAAATTGTACTGTCGTATAGTCGAGCAAAGATAGGCTGCATATCCGGTGGAAGTCCGAGTAAGCTGTTGGTAGAAGCTCCTCCAGTGCATTGAGCTATAAAGGTTTCAAACAATTCAAAACTGCTCACGGCTCACGGCGGCAGCGGCTGACGATGATAATAATAATTATTTTGACTTTACTTTGCCCATGAAAACTCCAACCAGGCGAAGAATGATCAGTTGAACTTCAGTTTTCACCGTACGGCTTAACATCTGGTAGGTTTAGGTAGTTGGATCGATTAATGTCAGCAAGAATCGGTTCGTAGCCTGTCGGTCAATGGAATACATTGTGACAAATGTAATATGTATTTGTCGACTAGTTTGGTGACGGATTGGATTTAAGATTCATTTTCACTTCAAGATTCTCCGGTTTCAGGAAGATCCACAGATTGGGGTAGAATCTGGTCAACTCCAGAAGTTCCTTGGGTTAATCGACTATTGCGTTGTGCTTAGATGGGATGTCTTAGTCAGTTCATGTGCATTTTATTTCTGAATAAAAATAAAAATAAAAAGCTGTTGAATTATTAATTTTATTAATTTTGGAAGGCCGCTATGAGAAGAAAATTTCCCTGACCCGCAATTTCCATGCAAGGCTAGTGTACGTATGTTACGGTCCCCTAGAAATAACTTCTGGAAGTTTTTTTTTTTTAGTTTTCATTTCAATTTCGTTGATTCTATAAATGATCCCCAAGGTTGGATGGTCACTATAATAGGCAGCGGAGGTGGTTCAATGTGCGATCAGGAGTCCGGACGAGCAGGGTGTTCTGGAGTCGTTTCATTTTGACTGAGGGAATCGCTTTTTTAAAGCCGGAGCATTTTTATGCTGTTCAAATATCATCTTTTTTTTAGCTGCTGCTTCTGCTTGAAATACCATGGACGGTATCGACGGTTTAAACACATTTTTACGATTCCTTGCTACGCTGATAGCTGCAACTCCAGACAAAATTGAATAAGAATTTGAACGTTCTAGGTGCTTCTGATTTATATACACCCATTTTCTGCATTCGGTTGGGTCGGATTTATTTCGAACAAAACTAAATTCCGCATTCGGAATTTCGATTGACTTGACTTTTTGTATAGTCGAATCGATGTGAATGTCGAATGCAGAATGCAAAATTATGTTTCGTTCAAAATAAATCCGACTCAAACGAAATACAGGATAAAGGCGATAGTCAGCCCAGTTCTCTGGGGACATGTTTACTTGAAGTGGTCCGTTATATTCCACTGGGCTTTCGTCAAATTTATTCTTATCGGGCCTAGCTACTGCTCGTACCGGGCCCTCATCATCATTTTTCCTTGGTATTTGTCTAGCAGATGCATTTAGTAAGAACTTCATTTCAAATGCATCGATGTGAAAATAGGAGAAATCGTTGTCTTCCATGGAGGGATCTAGGATTTGTTTCCAAAGGGGTGTATTATTGAAAAGAAAATTCCTCGTTTAACGGTTAATTAGTTCCGGTCGCCCCGTTGTCCAATGTGGGCTTAAAAACGTCGGCAGAAGTAGCATTTCTGCTTTTTGGAGGTTTAAGGCTAGTACGCAGCTCTCAAGTAATGTGCATTAGGATAGGACAAGAAATGGTCAAGAAATGCTTTTACTGTCGGAATTACTTACCTTGTATGCAGCTGAAAAGGAAGGCAAACTTCGTAACGTTAGTAACGCCTGTCCATGTAATCTAAATGAAACTGTCACTTTTCCTTGCGGAATAATATTCGGTTCGATTATTCCGCATGTAAAACTGACATTTCACCTATACTGGAGCAGTTGTCAATATTACTTCGGTATAAATGGCAAAAATTACTTCAGAGCTCTACTTGTCAGCTGCATACTAGGCTTTAACAAACAATTTACTAACCTTTACCGAGAGTGAGTTCAGCGCAGCCATCAACCCAAATTGACTGTCGAAGTCAGTCAATTGTTGTGCTGGGTAGAGAACTGGCGTAAAAGACACGTAAGTAGAACTATACTAATCCCCACATTAATTGTAATGTAAGATAACGTATAACAAGTCATTTTCGTCTCCATGCGGCAGGGTCTGGTTAATTTATCCATTGTTACCGACGATGCACAGGCACAAGCTGCTTCACACTATGAATATTGTTCCATAGACAAACAGCCGGAGAAAACAGTTTGTAGTTATTCACCTGCAGAGAACGAGGTTCATTGGGGGAAAGTATGATGAATATATTTTAAACAGGTTAAAAGTCAGGTAAAGCAAACAATATATTAGTTTTAGTTGAATAAACCACCGGGAACTCACACCGGAACTAAAAAGGAACCTTTGCACAATCCTTGGATCATATACTGGTTCAAGGAGTACTAAAAGAAGAATTATCGGGACAAGCAGTAAAAGAAGAATCATCGGGACAAGCAGCTTCAAACTCCGAATACTGTGTCATAACCGAAGTGATAGAGGAATATACCCAAGTAACCACAAGCATTATATTATTGCACTTATTCAACCCAAAATCAACATCGGTAATGCGGGATCGCATCAATTCAACAGTTGTCAAGTAGTAAAGCGTTAGATAAGCTTGAAAATGTAGTGATGCATTACCAATGCAATAATGCTACTTTAGCAATGTCTTATGGCATTACAAAAGATATAGCATTAGTTCGATCTTAGTTGGGCCCTTTTAAGCTTTAATTCAACTTTAATGATGCACTAGACGTAATACATATGCCCTATATATGCATGCTATTACAGCCTCGTGGTTACTTGGGTACCGAGGGTGAAGAAGACTTCAGCTTACCGGTTTTTGCAAATTAGGAAGGTTTCAATCCAACCAAGGAAGAAGTTATCCACCAGAATAATGTATATAAACACACACAGTAGTGTTAACTTGTCTTAATAATGACTTCTCCAGTATTTCCAGCAAGACGAATCACCGGGAATCGGATCAGGATTTTGTTCTGGAACTGATAAACACTGTGCTTGTGATCCAGGCCTCTGGTGTATCCAAGGGGCAACACAGCCTGTTGTAGTGGCGGACTTGGTCCGTCCCAGGGGATGCGACTCTATCTCAGATGCAGGTTTTTTTTTTGTTTTGCTTTTGTGCGATTTGCGTACGCTTAGTAGATAGAAAGAAGATTTTAAAGATTTTGAGGAAGATTTTAAAGATTTACTGCAAAAGGATGCAGCACGATGCAAGTTGATGGATTAAGATTCACAAGCTGCTACACGATTTTTTAAAGATTGATTCGCTAGCGTGGGATTTTTCGATCATCTTGAATCTGGATTTAGATGTGGCGCACCCCCAGGTCCGTCCTACAACCTACCCCGCAGTGGGATGTTAGGCAAAAATTGACGTCCATGGTTCAAGTACCACTGTACACATGCCCTTTTCGCTCAATGTTCCTAATAAAAAACATCTGTTCTATTTCCAACCTGCCGCACACTGACGGAACTTTCAACACTTTCTCTTCACATCTTTCATTCTAGCCAAAAACATTAATGTTCACTCTTGGTGCTTCATGGTGTTGAGCGAACATCTCCTTCTACATTAAAATAAATGTTTTTTTTTTGTACTGGATTAAGGTATTGAGGAATCCAATTTGAATAAAGAAGAAGACACCGAGTGACAGTTCCCACGTTAAAGTATAGGACGAAACTTTTAAAATGCTTCTAGAAAATTCAAATGAAATTCTAGTTAAAAGCGGTTTGTTGTATGATGTAAGAAAAATCCAAAACTAATAAAGACATTTTTAGCAAAATAAAAATAAAATTAAAATAATG
This sequence comes from Aedes japonicus, assembly GCA_034211315.2. Classification (NCBI taxonomy): domain Eukaryota; kingdom Metazoa; phylum Arthropoda; class Insecta; order Diptera; family Culicidae; genus Aedes; species Aedes japonicus. Next base: position 1,061 of record JASCZW010016380.1, on the reverse strand, counting down.
CCCCTATTGTGCAGATTTGAATTTTTCTTACATCATACACACAATGAATATTGAATGTTAGAATAAAAAAATCCATTGCTAAAATTGAAAAGTTGGGTTGGTTCTTTTTCGTAGAAAGCGATTTGGTTTCACAACAAAAATGTTCAAACTGTCAAATCAAAATTTTACTACTTGGTACATTTAAAAGTTGAAACTTTCAAAACGAATTGTAGAACTGTCAAATCGAAAACCGTGGCATCGTTGAAAAGGAAAGCAAATAATTTATATTCGAAAATAAACTATCAACGAGAAAGTGTCGTGTAATAAAAATAAAAATATGCAATTTGCATTGAAATACACGCAAAAAAAATACGCAGTTATACCAATTCAAAATAGGAATCAATTCAACTAAAATTTTGGTTAAAATATGGACCAATAAAACTGATGAACTAATTCAACAAAAACTTTGAGTTGAAATAAAACTTCATGTTTTATAGAATTTAACATCGTGTTTTATTGCTCAAAACAAAATGTTTTGTTAAACCAACTAAACGCATTTTTTGAAACTACAAACAATGATGAAGTAATTCAAGAAAACCTTTGAGTTGAAATAAAACTTCTTGTTTTATAGAAATGAACATCGTGTTTTATTGTTCAAAACAAAATGTTTTGTTAAATCAACAAAACGCATTTGTTGAAATAATAAACATCGAAGAACAAATACAATAAAACCATTTGATTGAAATAAAACTTCATGCTCTATAAAACTGATAATCGTGTTTTATTGTTTTTAAATAATTACCATACCATATTCCGCCTGCTGAACGGCGTGTTGGAAAGCATGAATCGGACTTTGTAGGCGATGACATCGTGCATGTGGTTGGATGCAGGACTCGGGAAGAACTATTCCGGGTGCAGTTGAAAACCGGAATATAACAGTCACGCCAATCGATTTTTCTCCAGTTCCATAAGTCCAAACCATGGCGCATCTAGTGCGCTGTATGGCGCATCGAATTCTGTTACTACCCTTTGTCTGGAAATAATAGAAGGAAAAAATTACTCACAATTTGAGTCGAAAACAG